>JAHWFP010080148.1:0-12593 GCA_023313725.1 Lithobius niger
TAATGCGTGGAGAACTCGATCGCCGGCTGCGTGAGAAATGGGCGACAAACCCCACGAATAACGGCAACCGCGCTCCAGATTCGCAACGTGCCCAACAAATACCGGAGGCCGCGCCCAATATTCGAAGCAGACGAACGGTCGTTACGAAGTAGTGATCTGTGTTGTTGTGGAGCCTGAAGATGATAGTCGCCTGAGCCATTCCACCTCCAGGACTGCTGACTATCGAAAATTTGCGGAAATTTGTTGTTTTTCCTGTGATTGTGAAAATAAGCGTCGATTTAAGGTGATTTTTTCAACTTTAAAATGAATTTTCACAGTAGACCATGTGACATTTTCAAACGTATATAATTCGAGGCGGAACGGCAGAGCTCGTTTTTTCGACACCTCTATCCTGCCCAAATGGCAACGAGAGAGGAGGAGGGCGGGAAGCCAGGTAATGTATTTTTCAATAGGCAATAGAAACAAATTAACCAGGTTAGCCTGGAATTTTGATGTTTCTACTTGCCGTGAAAAATACATTACCCAATTATTAGCATTCCTACAGACTTCGTCACGGCGGCGGGCGCCATTTGATCGGAGTCCCCTCAGCTAGCGACCGGCCCCTGTAACACGAAGTGGAGTGCAGCGTGTCCAAGGGTGAAAGAACTTTGGGCTGTGACAAGGGGCCCAACGTGGCACAAGCCATCGGCACGATAAGACATATCCCAGAGGAAATGGGAAGTGAAGACGGTAGGATAGTGCCGAGAACCAACCATCCGTGTGGAAGTGAGCTCAGTCCTGCTACAGAGTGGGGGAAAGTTGAGCATCCGCTTTATAGGACGGGAGGCTCATAGATCAAAACAGACGGCTTGCACCGGACAAAAAGTTCTTCTTGATCATACTGAAGGATACTGGATAGAGATGGTAGCATGAAAGGATGTGTTTGTTTAGTAGGTTCCCAGGCCGTTGCTCTGAAGGAGGAGCCGGTGAAGGTAATGCCTTGAAAATGTGGTAGGGGAAAACAGCCACGCTCCCTGGCGGATAGGGCTTCTAATCCGTTGCAGCAGAGACAAGCAGCCGAAGCGACCAGGAATACAGTCTTGTAATGAGGTGGCCGAGGTGTGCGGAGGCCAAAGGTTCAGAAGGAAGAGTCATCAGGGCTGTCAGGACGATGGAAAAGCCTGAGTCGGGAAACTTCTCGGCGATACATGGGCGATCCGGTTGAAAGGAGAGGATGTAGGGAAGAGGTCTCATGGCCTGTGAGAACAGTGATGTATCCAGCGGCTTGAAAGACGGCATGTAATGCCAACCTATAGACCAGGAAGATGGAAACCATTACGTCCAGTGGATGTTATAAATCCTTTCTTCGGTGGAGGACCGTACGGCCCCGGAGGGAAAGCGAGAGGCTTCGCCTTGAATAGCGCCCGTGGAATTGGATGACAGTAGAAATAAAACCGAAATAAAAACCCGTGAAATAGGAACGAAGGTAGATCCGGACAGTATGGTCGTCCTTGGTCCCGAGAGGGGAAGCCCATAAGAGGGCGGCCATCCTGGAGGATTGGCGGAAGGACTGGGTGAACCAGGATAGGGCGAAGAGGATCTTAATGGGAGGAATGGATGAGGCCGCTGTACGAGTCCCTTGTGGAAGAGCGGGGACCGGGAGGCAGCAAATGCTGAGGTAGAGGACGGCGACCAACTGTCGGATAGTAGTGTGTAATACAGGAACGTGGGAGTTCCCAGCCAGAGCATTCGTGATGATTGACCTAGGAGAAAGGGACCGAAAGAGGCCGTGTAGGAAGATGTACAGATGGTGGTGGCACGGAGGGGAGCAAGGAAGATGAGCAGCTAGTTCGTACAGGTGGGTGTAATGCGGGTGTCCGCCCTGGATAGCTCGTCGGGAGGAGAGGCTATGTCCCACGTTTATACCAGCCGAATGGCGGGGATTGGATGAGGATGAAGGAGTTGCAATAGGATAAGGATCGCGGAACTGCAGGCTCAGAGGGAGCAAGTCACCCCCCCCCCCACCACTACCCCGAGTAGGGGATCAAGGGCTAGGATGATTCAGAGAGCGAAGGGCGGTGGTGAAGGGTGGCGGATCAAGCGCAACGGACGCAGACACATATTGGGGATAAGGACAATTGCAGAGACCACGTCGGGGAAGTTAGACCGAGCTGCACTTGCGGGAAGGATGGTTGAGTGTTACTGGAAGGGAAAACCACAAGTAGAGCCCATGGCCGTTGAAAGACCGGAGGCCGCTGCGAAAGGAGGATGTTCTATGGTAAGGCGGCTTGTCCGCCGAGCAAGAGGTGTGAAGAGATGTACATGACGAGAGCAACCCTGCTGTGGAGGATGCGTGCGGATGGAGCAGGTGGTAGGATCGTTGTCTGGAGGACTGCCAGGTAGATGTATCGGCAGGGTAGTGGCGGAGCACATCACCCAGAAGAAGATGTAAGGGGAAGCATATTGAAGGACGACGGAAGCGGAGGGCCGATGGGAGGCCCAAGGAAACAGTCTTGCCTCAAAGGGACGGAGGAGTCCATAAAGGATGAAGAAGGCCTTGTAGGCCCAATGTGAGCGGGATCATGATGTACTGAGGCGGAGGACTCGATGGTCGAAGGCGGAGGTGTAATAAGCCGCGAAACAGAGGCGGAGCAGAGGCAAAGGGACGGGGCGTATTCGGTTGAGCTGGAAAAAACAGCTCTAAAATCAGAGTGGTAGGTGGAAGACTCGCCAACGGGAGCGATGCGGCAAACTCATAGGGTAGAAGGGAGCCATCCTGTCTTGGGCCAACTGAGGCAAGGCGAGTCCGCCCTGGATCAGCGGATGAAGGGATCCTCTGGCAGAGAAGGTGGTGAGTGAGGAGCTATCTATCCGGGCATCCTTGAACCCCGTCCGCAGAGACGGAGGGACGCAGGAAGAGGGAACACATATCAGGTAGCGGACGAGCGGACGGTGTTGATGGAGGGAAGTCAGCTACGGGATTCGGACTGGGGACCTCTTGCACCGCAGGTGTAGACACTGCTGCTGCGCTATAGGCTAGCAGGTAGGCATGAGGGCAGCTGTTATCCTTGGCAAGACTACATAGGACGGAAAGGATAGCACCCTAGGATGTGGAGGCTCAGAAGGGAGACTTGGTTGGGTCGGAAGGGTTATAAGTAACCTGGAGCATAGCTGCAGGAGGAGGCCGAATTGGGATTGGAGGATGCCAAGTTTACTTTTTTATATCCATTACGGAGGATAGTCTTGTAGAGAAAGGTAGCGGAGGGAGGCGTCCGTCCGCGGAGCGGAAGGAACCGTAATGGAAGGGAAGATACAACTGTAGCCCCCGAGGCGAGGGCTGGAGAGAGGATGCTGCGGAGGCCGAGGCGGGACGATGTCAGTCTAATCAAGGCCTTGAAGCATATCCGCTACTGAGGATAGAGCTGTGGAGAGAAGCAGCAGAGGGAAGCGCTTGCCCGCGGCTATCAAAGTAAAGATATGATGGCAGCTTCGAGGCGGAGGCTGAGGCAAAGCCGTGAAGCAGAGGGCAAGGCAGGATGAACGACCGCCTGTCCAGAGGGAAGGTGTGGAGGCGGGGAGGTGACGTGGCAGTTGCTCCGTGAAGTAGGGATAATGGCGGTAAACCCTGTGAGGGCAGATGAGTTCTATCCTAAACCGAAGAAGTACTTAGTGTAGGACAAAGGAGGGGCCAAATCAATCCTTCTGAAGTGGAGAGGGAGGCATATGTCCGCTGGGCGGGGGTTTAAGAAAGGAAAACATCATCATGGCTAGACGGTCGTCCGAGGGCTGGAGGTTCAGGATCTGGGACGGAAGGTACATCCAGAAAACCGCTGCAAGACAGCGGAAGGTAGGATAACTGCAATAAGAGGAGACAGAATAAGCTGAAAGAAGGTCCGTGCAATAGAATGCGCGGATGTTGACGTCGTGGAGGGACATTATCCCTCTGTCACAGAAACTAGCAGGTAGTGATAGGGTCCATCCCATGCGGGCTGCACCGAAGCAGTGCGCAGTGGGGAGGTGGACCGAAGACGAGGCTTGTTGGTAACCGAGATGATCTGCCCACCACCCAGTCGCAATGAGGTCCTGAACAGTCACAGTCAAGGGATGGCAGTGAGCGGATGGCGAAGGACAAGGATAAAAAAATCCTAAATGCAGACGGCGCAATAGGATGCGCAGACGGATGAGACATAGCACACTGTTTAACGAAAATGGCAGTTAAAAGCAGTAGGGAGGAGAGGTGGAGGCCGACAGAAGGCAACAAAGCAGTCCCATCCCAAGAAACGCGGCGCGGAGGCAGCTCCTGGTCAGGGGGACGGAGGACGAGGATCGGCGCTATGCTGAACGGTCCCGCCCATTGTCCGCACGCGACGCAGACGCGAGTTTGTCGGCCAAACAAGGAACGATCAATCCGAGGGATGGCAGCGTGCGGAGGATCCAGATAAGCAGCCGGGACTTGGCGAGGCTGGACAGCGAGAAAAGGGGAAAAGGATATCACCTTGAGTCCCTTTTCTCGCGACTATCACGAAGCGGAGGTTATTATGCAGTCAAGCGCAACGCCCCTTAGTGCGAGCGAGCTCAGAGGATAAGGATTGAAGGTCCGACGCCGGCGGCAGCTGGCCGCATGGGATAGGGGATGTGGCGGTCGTGTTGCACTGCTGAGGAAAGGATTCCGAGAGCAGCGGATGAGGCCCCAACATGTCCTGTTCAGTAGAGATCTCGAGGATCCCAACGGTCGCGCTAGGCGAAGGAACAGGAGAGGCGGATGAACGAGGAAGGGGGGATTCCCTTGGCGTCCCCTTTGCTCGTGGCATCCTCGATACGGATACGGATAGCTAGTGCTGGAGCGGACGGTAAGCACAGTGTTAATTCGAGAGGCAGATGAGCGAGAAAGGGGGGATTCCCTTAGCGTCCCTTTTACTCGTGGCATCCTCCAGGCGGATGCAGATACGGATAGCTAGTGCTGGAGCGGACGGTAAGCACAGCATTAATTCCGGAACTGAACAGCGTGGCGGCTAGAGAATAAAAGGTGAGCTCTGCCACTCCGCCGCGACTTATATACGATGGAGGCTGCGCAGTAGAAATGTGTGGTAGCTAGCGGACCGGAAGAACTTGTTTTATCTCTAGTTGAAACAGCATTGAGGAGCAAGGAGAATGATAATAATTGGGCAATGTATTTTTCACGGCAAGTAGAAACTAATTTTAAGCAGCGTTAAAATTTGTTAAAATTTTTGTTTTTTACTATCTGCAAAATACTAACAATCCGCATGTGCCGACTTTGTCCTACTGGCAGAGAGTCAGCAACAACCGGGCTAACTTCATCATTAACACTTTTCACACATTACACTTTCAAACACTGTACCTCATTGGATGCATCCTCTTTCTTAAGTCTTAAGGCAAATGATCACTGGATTACTGTGCGATGCTACTGCCAGCAGCAATGTTTTCTTTCATAGTTTATGCACCATTTGAAGCACTAATGCTTCTGAGGTAGTGTGATATAAAGGCACTTTCTCGTCCCAGAACTTGTGACTACCACCTCATCAAGTGGTGTTCCACTGTCATACGCCCACGAAGCTACAGTGCTCTCCGTTCCTGAGCTAAACAATTGCCATACATCACGAGAATTTAATATCCGTATTTGTATTTCGCCCTTGTCACGAGCTAAACAATTGCCACACAAACTCTTTTTACACACACATTTACAATAAAATGGCAGTTATGAAGAATGTTACCCAACTATTAGGAGGCTTCATTTTATCTTTAAGCAATTGTTAATTGCAGTTTTGACTGATTTAACCAATTTGACTGACAGTAGTAACGTGTTCCACCTTCGGATCCACTAGTTTCTGAAACAGTCTGGAAAAAAGGTCCTTTTGTGTTCCATGAACATGCTGCAACCACTTCTTCGAGTGGTGTTCCACTGCCTTAGCCTCGGGAGTTGTTAGTGTTCCATGATCCGTGAGTGTGCCCCTCACAAATTGGCACATCTAGGTGATTTGGTCTCGTGCTTAAGCAAGTTTGATCACCTTATAGGTCTATTTCCCTAGATAGAATGCCCGGGTGATAGGGACAAGAATGATTTTCCCCCTTGTGCCAATGAGATGGTGGCGAATAAGGTAAGAATTTGCTGCGAGTATGCTAAGACTACTTCCATTTATGGTGTTCTATTGTCGTAGGTCAATAAGGTTACAAGTACTTTTAGAGTGTGTGTCTGGACCTTACTTGTACTTCTAGGTGATTTGGTCAGTTCATTCGCACGATTAATCACCTCAAATATCCATTTCTGTAATTTGAATGGGGTAAGGGAAATTATTTCTCTTGATGTTTTATCAAGACAGCATGTAAATCGGTCCACCATAGCACGAGCTATGGCCAAACACATTAGTACAAATGTTGGCTTTATTGCATAAGATAATATCCTGAGCAGTTGCGTGAACCGATTGATTGCATGTAATAATTAGAGCAAGGTATAGCAAACGTAACGAAATTGATAAGGGTTCGGCTAGCACCGGTTTGTAGCAGATGTGAAAAACCGGAGTTATACCTTGAACCGCATTCCAAGGTTCGAACTCAACTCATGTTACAACAAACGTGCTGTCTGCCACATAAACATACCGTCTACTCAACTAGTGAGTGGTACCTTCTTTCCCGGGAATCAGTGAGCCAGTCCTTTTGTGGTCACTAAGGGCACTAAGTATTAAGATCAAGAATGGTTTCCCCCCACCCTGCCATCCTTAAATCAAGTTTCCACTTCAGTTTCCTTTAGGGCGAATGGCAGTGTGCTACATGTGCTACAAACATGTGCACAAGCATGTGCTAGCCGAACCCTTATCAATTTCGTTACGTTTGCTATTCCCTATTGCAATTATTACATGCAGTAAACCAATTCACACAACTGCTCATGATATTATTTTATGCAATAAAGCCTACATGTGTTTTGGTCATAGCCATGGTTGGTTGATTTAAATCAAAGTGAAAAAGTAAAAGTAAAAAAATATAAATCAAAGATTGATTTAAATCAAAGATTTTTTTACTTTTACTTTTTCACTTTGATTTAAATCATTTTTATAATTGCATCAAAATTTTTAAATGCTGTGTTTTAATAATCCGTTCTTAATGTATACAATTTGTTTGTCATCCCTTCCCTATCCCTGCTCATTTACATTCTGTCTGTCCAATAAGATTAAAACTCATTGCATCAGCCAGGTAGAGAGAGGTCCCTTGAGAATGGGGAATTCTCAAGTCTTGACTTGCCTTGCTGCAGTGGGGAACCCCCTAACTAGTGGCTCATTCAGGAGCTGGTTGCTGAGCTGACCCGGTGTGAACTACTGACTGGGTGTAAAAGTTAAGCTGTAAGTCATATCAAAGAGTAGGAAAGGAAAGTAAAACTATATTGGATTCTGAAGATGTCAATGTCAAGACATAAAAAAAAAGACCAAATTTGGGCATATTTTGAAGAGGAAAAGACCATAACTGACAAAGGAGTCAGAGTTAGAGCCAAATGTAAAGCTTGTGGAAAACCATTGCAAGGGCTTGTTGCTAGGCTCAAAGCCCATAAAGAAAAGTGTTTTTCAGCATTTAATGAAGATGAAACTGAAGATGTTTCTGGAGATGCCTACTTAAGAATTAGAAAGTTACAATGCAGTAGTTGGCCCTGTAACCCAATCCCAGCCCTCCACATCTCAAGTATAACTTTCTGAAGGCACACCGTACACCCCAAAGAGGCAGACGACTGATGGCTCACCCAATTCCTCCTCTCGTACACTACTTAAAAAAACTAGGCCAATGGACTCATTTGTGATCAAAACATCTAAGCAAGAAAAAACTGTAATAGACAAATAGTCCGCGGTATTTATGCAACAAATACACCTTTCCGAGCTATAGATAATCCAGAAGTGATTAAAGCCTACAACATGCTTCGTCCAGGTTACATTCCTCTGACACTAAAGGACATTGCTGGACCCCTTCTTGAAGCTGTTTACCAGGAAGAAATTGATAATTGTTCTAGCATTCTTGAAAATCAAATTGTGTCTATGTGCATCGATGGGTGGTCAAATGTTCATAACGAACCTATGGTTGTGCATGTGTAACAACTCAATCTGGCGACTTTATTTGACTGAAACCATTGATACTTCGGGGAACTCTCATACACGAGAATACCTTACGGATATTACACTGGCAACTATTAAGAAGACAGAAAAGCAATTTAAGTGCAAAGTGCGTAGCTTTGTAAGCGACAATGCTTCCAACATGACAATGATGAGGAATTGGAAAAGAATGATGAAGCTTATGTCTTAACGTATGGGTGCTCAGCACATATATTGAATTTGCTTGCAAAAGATTTAGAAATACATGGTGTGAACATGTGGCTCTTTTCGTAACCACCATTTGCCTAGAGCATACTTGGCTGCTGAAGGCAAGGGACCTGGGCTGGTGATGCCACAAGATGTATCAACACACCCTCGTAGATTGCTTAGAAAAGCTACATAAAGAACTGGCCAGTGCTGATGAAAGTATGTGAAGAACATAGAGACGTTGTAGATATGGACATTAGAAACAAGGTTCTTAATTTAGGAATTAAAAGGAATGCAGTAGACCTGCTGAATATATTAAAACCCATTGCTGTTGCTCTGGACAGTATGCAGAAAAATAGCTGCACTATATCGGATGCAGTTGTTATATGGAAGGATGTAGAAAAAAAATTGATTAAAATTTTGAATGACAAAGGCAAACGAGAATTCCATAAACGTTACAACATGGCACTCACACCTGCTCATTTTTTGGCTAGCCTATTGGATCCACGATTGCCAGTCGGGACCTTGTCACGTGAAGAAAGTGAAGCTGCACGTAAGTTTGCTGAGGAAAGTATGCAGGGACACCTACATTGCTATCTTTAGTAATGAAATTTCAAGCTCGTGCAGAACCATTTAAGGGGACCATGTTCAATAAATCTGCGGTGTCAGCTGTCACCGCAGTTGAGTGGTGGAATTCTTTCAAAGCAATGAAGAAAGACGTATGCAGTGATCGTGATATGGAATGTGTTAATCAACTTATGACTGCGGTTGCATCTTCTGCAGGAATTGAACGTGTTTTTTCGTCGTTTAATCTTGTGCACTCTAAACTGCCTAATTAGGAGTTGAAAAGGCAGCTAAACTTGTGTTTCTTGTGAAACTCTTAAACAAATAATCCTTAAATAAAATTTCGAATTGTTAGTAGGGTAAAATACGATATTGAGTCAGCTAGCCACCCCCACTTCCGGTCACCTGATAAAAGTGGGGGTAATGATGCACTTCCAGTCACCTGACGAAAATTTGGGGGCGTCCATCAATCTAGAGGGCTACCTTTTTTCCGGCTTTCATCGATCTGGAGGAGGGTTGCTACGATACCCCTTCCTGTCACCTGATAAAAGTGGGGGGAATGATGCACTTCCACTCGCCTGATGAAAAGTGGGGTTCATCAATCTGGAGGACTACCTTTTTTTCGGCTTTCGTCGATCTGGAGGATGGATGCTACGATACCACTTCCGCTCACCTGATAAAAGTTGGGGTAATGATGCACTTCCGCTCGCCTGATGAAAAGTGTGGGTCTGGAGGAGGGCAAACCTTTTTTTGGTTGTTTCTTCGTCAAGATTGTGGACGGTGGAAAAGTGCCTACCCTTCATTCGTTTTCGTCGATCTGGACCTTCTATTACGTCAGTCACGAGATCAAAGTGGGGGTAACTTCCGGTGGCTTCCGTCGATCTGGTGGAAAATGCAGGATGTCAATCTAGAAGAGGGCACCTTTTTCGTCAATCTGGAGGGAACTTATATTTGTATCCCGTATATTTTTTAGACTCACCTAGGGAAGAAAGGGAATTGTAGGGATATGAAAAATTGTTTTCTTAATATAATAAAAGGAATGAAAAGTTTTCTTTCGAGAAAAAGAAAAATGAATTCAAAATCTTCGTTTAAGTGTACGTATTGTGGAAATGTCTACGCAATTCGACAAGAATTGATCCATCATCTTCCCAACCACTGATCCGATCTTCGACCAGAGTGTTTACTCTTCGAAAACGAGTTGAAAAATATTGAAGGCGAAGTAACATGCAAGTTGGTGCATGATGATACGCATCGAATTTATTTCCGCAAAATCGAATATCTCGATTCATCCCTAGCGCTTAATTTTCTGTATTGTCCGCTCAAATTTCTTATTACGACTTGCTTAGATCAACTAAACAATTGTAAATTTCAACTGTTTAGAAGCAGATTTTAGCAGGGATTCTAACACAGTGCGAGCCTATTTCTGGTCCCTCTATACAGCTATTTACAACGAATCTGACGTGTCGGAAATCTTGAAAGATGCTTGCAAAAAGATACAACAGTCCGTCGAAACCTTCGAAGAAAAAGGTAGTGGTTGGCGCTTTTTGTAAGTTCGGGGTATAACCGTAAAACTGGCAAAAATCGATCCTTTTTGTCCTAGTTCTTTCTTACCCTTGCCGAGTGCATTATGCAAGAAAAGCGAAGTTATAGCGAATGTGGAAAATTCTGACGAAAAATGCTTTCTGTATTCAGTTTTAGCCGCTAAAATGAAGTGCTCCGAAACCGAGGTTAAATATTACGAACCATTTTTGGATATCGTAGACCATTCCATGTTGACGTTCCCCGTGAGTCTACGGCAAATTGATTCCTTCGAATGAGTCAACAATTTGTCCATTAACATAATTTCTTACAAGGGATCGATAGGATTACACCCGGTGAGAGTGAACAAAAATATGGAAGGAGAAGTAATTGACCTGTTGCTAATAGCCGACGAAAAAGGAAATACTCATTACTGCGTCATCCTTGATATTGATAGGGTACTCCGATTTCAAAGTATTGGTAGTAACAGGAAATTTTACTGCCGTAACTGCTTCGCGGTCTTTGGTACAGAACAATTCATGATGGAGCACACCAGTAAATGTGTGAGATTGAATAGGGCGCAGGTACTCACTTTCTTACCACCCGGCGCCAACACGTTAAAATTCCTACACTATGCTAGACGCAATCCTCATCCTTGGGTAATTTATGCAGATTTCGAATGTATGCTCAGACCCGTGCAAACTAGTAGCACTGATCCATCCTCGAGTTCGTCTACTAAAGTCAGTTTGCATTTGCCTACTAGTTTTGGCTACGTCGTTGTTGGTCCAGAAAATGAAATCGCGAGTCAAAAATTCAACCTCGGCGAGGACGCGGTGGATAAATTTTACGAATGCATGAATAGCGAAATTCAAAAGTTTGCCACGATTATCTCACGACCGAAACATTTAATGATGACTGCCGACGATGAAATTCGGTTCTCGAAAACCGATACTTGTTACTACTGCAACAAAGTCATCGTCTCCTATAAAGTGAGAGATCTCTGCCACTTCACGGGAAAGTTCAGAGGTGCTTCTCACGCAAAATGCAATCTGGAAGCTAGGACAATAAATACTATCCTGGTCATCTTCCATAACTTGAAAGGCTACGATATGCATCTACTGATTTCTGCGACGGAAAACTTCCCTTCGGGAGTAGACGTTCTTGCTAGAACACCGAGCGTTTCATGAGTATGACCATTACGTGGCATTTTTCCTTCGCTGGAAAGGACCTTTCGGTAAGGTTGCGATTTTTAGACAGTTATAGTTTCCTATCTTCCTCGCTAGAAACTTTGGCTAAAAACCACAAGAAAGATCGACCCTTCCCCATCTTAAAAACTGCTCTCGATTCGGTAGACTGGTTCGCGCCAGGAGCGAAAAAGGTCACTACCCGTACGAGTACGTGCAGTCTATGGATGTATCTGAAGACCAGGAATTACCTCCAAAAGCGGCATTCTTTTCCTCTTTAAGAGGCGAAGACATCACCGACACGGAGTACGATCACGCAACGTCAGTTTGGAAGTTGCTGAAGGAGAAGGTTTTTAAAAATTACCATCTCATATCAGATGATCGACGTATATCTTCTAGCCGACATATTTCAAACTTTCAGGGAAACTTGCTCGGTCAATGACGGCATAGATCCTTTCTACTACGTATCCACACCAGGGTTAAGTTGGGCAGCCGCGTTGAAAAAAACCAAAGCCGAACTAGAACTGTTTACGCACGGAGGAAAGCATAACTTCCGGTATCAGAGGTGGAACTACTTTTGTGTCGAAAAGGCACTCGATCGCCAATAACAAATATCTACCAGATAATTACGGCGACAATTTACCAAGTCTGTATCTAGTAGATTTGGATGTCAACAACTTATACGGGCTAGCCATGACGGAATTCCTTCCCTACGATCGATTTAGCTGGCTGACGAGGAAAGAAATTCTCGAATTTCGCTTGGCGTCAATCGAATAAGATTCGGAATACGGTTATATATTGGAAGTGAACTTGGGACTATCCACTCGAGCTACACGAGGATCACAACGATTATCCTTTAGCGCCGGAAAAGTTTAAAATAATGCCGAGACTCGTGTCTCCCTTTATGAAAGAAATGGCAGGAAACAAGAAGATCCTTTCTAACTTCAAAAAAACACACACAACCACCACCAGGCAGAAACACACACACAAGTTCCTTTGAATTTTCGGTGAATTCCACCCCGTTCACCTTCTTCAGAAAAAATTTGTCAACACA
>JAHWFP010080151.1:0-22531 GCA_023313725.1 Lithobius niger
AGGTACCGTGTACACCGCTGTTATCATGTACACCGCTGGCAGCCATGCTGTTTATATTTATACTAGTGGGGAAAAGAACAAGGACATGTGTGTCTGCTGAAAGAACCACGATCTTCTCTGCTCCACGTTGTACAGCAACATACGTACATGTGGAATCAAAGGCGAGTTGTCCTCTTCTATGCATGCATGACAGTAAATGTGGATGGGAATGAAGAATGTCTTTCAGCACAGACATACATAATT
This sequence comes from Lithobius niger, assembly GCA_023313725.1. NCBI lineage: Eukaryota > Metazoa > Arthropoda > Chilopoda > Lithobiomorpha > Lithobiidae > Lithobius > Lithobius niger. The sequence goes on from JAHWFP010080151.1 coordinate 244, forward strand.
GGATATCTTCTTCAACAAGTTCACACTGAAATACACTTCAGCTATAGGAAAAACTGTGTGGCACTTTGCTACGTGGTTATGCCTAAGCAGTGTCTGGCGTTCCATTTTGTTGCTACTAGAGGGCCAAAATTTTACCATCTTATATAGTGTAGGAGTGTAGGTCGTTATATTGTTGATACCTATTGCCCGATGTGTGTATTGCCGTAGGTGTTCATATTCCTTCATAGTACCTGCCAGGTGTGTATCAAATAAAGTTTAACTCTTAAGTCTCCCTTACCGAGTGATGCAATCATTCTTGTGAACGAACCTGCAATGTGCTGTCTTGGCTGCATTTGATCTGGTGAATTTGGCATAACGTCTACATCATAATGTATATTGTATCGCACGCATTTAAGCTTGATGGTAGTCCATATCTTTTTGGGTACAAATCTTTTTTTAGTTCAATCATGGGCGTATTCTTTACTGGTTTTGTGAGAAAGCCATCCACAGAAAAAATATACATAGTAGGCACCAAATCATATTGCAACAGTTTTTTCAGGTCATGATTTCTGATGCGAGCTAGATTGACAGGTTTCTGTGTTACAGTGAGTTTTTACATACTAGCCTTTCTTGTGAGTGTGCTACTTGTTTATGGTGCTGTAAAAATGTACAAATTTATTCTAAGAATCTAGACATAAAGTGCCACACAGTTTTTCCTACAAAACAGTATTCTTTATTAGTTTTGTGAGAAAGCCATCCTCAGAAAAGAGATACATAGAAGGCACCAAATCATATTGGAACAGTTTTTTCTATGTCATGATCTGTGATGCGAGCTTGATCAACAGCTTTTTGTTTTACATAGAGTTCTTTCTTACTGGTCTTTCTTGTGACTGTGTTACTTGTTTATGTATTGCAGAAATGTACAAATTTATCCTATGAATCTATGCAAAGTGCTACGCAGTTTTTCCTACAGTTGAAGTTTATTTTAGTAGACTGGCTAAACATGATACTCGACGCACTAAAAGGCATTGTCCGTTCCTATCAGCATCTACATTCGTGCATAGAAGAGGCTGACTTGCAGATGATGCAAAACACACTAGACGCAGAACAACATACAGCAGAATATCGTGGTTCATTCAGCAGACACGAATGTCTTCGGCGTTTTACCCGTCATTGGCTTCCTTTACCTGGATTTCTGAAGAACCAGTCACCAAAAATTGATTAATTTGTGGTTGTGAAGATGCAACCAAAACCCAGTTGTCACATGGATAACAAAAACCACAATGTATACGAAACACGGTATTTAATTATCGGAAAAATCACAAACACATGTTTTCCTTGGTCACAATGATAAACTCTAAAAACACTTAAAAATAAGGATACAACAGGTCTAATGTTCAGTGGACCGCCGTGTTAGATCTTTTTTTTAGTACGTTGCACTTCAATCAGTTTATCTTCGCCCTTTGTGCAAAGTTCAATTGCTCTCTTGATCTCTCCTTTCAATGCCATCTCACCATTTATTTCTCAGACGGCATTGCTGTTACTACTGTTGAAGGGTGTTAGCTCGCTTACTGTATTAATAATGTAGACAAATTACAGGCATAAAATGAAATATCATGGCCTAAGAAAGATGTCCATAAGTGCTGGTGTTGGTGCCACAACAAGACATCTGATTGTTCACATACTAACTAAAACTCTTGATGAAGGATTCTGTGAATTAGTGCCTGCAGCCCATAATATAACAGACTGCAACACCACAAAGTAAAGTCGGGACGAAGCTTGCTGTTGTGAAACCTGATGCCATAAAGCATACTACAGGGTTTGGAAAAGTGACTAACAGCGAAACATGTATCATAAAAGAGGACGAATATCTGCGTCTGGTCTTAAAATTTGACACTGGTAAAACTTCCGTGCTTTATATATCGTTGATCTCAGTCATATAACACCTTCCAACAACAGAAGTAGATCAACCAGAGCTCACATACTCCATGAACTGTACAATACTCACCTATGGTCCCACTGCTAGGAGCCAGATGAAACTTCACTGGATCCTTTGGTGTATGGCTGCTTGCGCGTCGATAATCTCAACTTACCTTCGAAGATGAATCAATTGTTTCCAGCACTTAGTATCAAACTCTACATTCGTTAATTGTGCCATGAAAAACTGTGAATGCACGGCACACAACATCCTATGTTGTAGCTTTCGCAACTGCCAAGTGAAGTAAGCTGTCTGAACCATTACCAGTGATAATTCTCATGTATTGGAGGCAATAACTTATATACTTGAATAAAGAACATCTACTAAGCCCAGCTGGAGCATTCAGCCAAGATCTGCCCCGGTAGTGCAGTTGTTAGAGTGCCCGGCCTAGTCAGCGCGTAGTCCTAGGTACAAGTACCAGTCGGGGCAGTTGTCTTTTCTTTCTTTAGTAGTTCCAATCTTTAAGGCGGACTGTTTGCTTCGTTTAAATTTCATTTGATTAAACTATCATTATGTTTTTGGGTTTTCTTACAGTACTTAAACAGTAAATGAAATTTTAGCACATATGTGAAAGTGACAGTTCGGTTGTATTCATTCCTGTTGTTTGAAGTTTCTTTATAACGATGTAAATGTACAACAACACACTACAATTGAGTCCACTGGAGCAGTATAGTCTATAACAGCAACTGTTAGGTAAATACGGGCAAAAAAAGGCCAGTAAAACATAACAAATAAGACTAAATTGGCCTAAATTTGTCTAATTTAGAAGGATTACGTGCAGACCAAACTTTTAGCCTGATCAATTCCCTTTTAATTTGGTGTAAAGAAACTTTATTTGGTCCAATAGAAACGAAACTACGTCAGTTAGGTGCAGCGCATGGCGATGTCACAACGCCATTTTTTGTGACATCATTATTTCCACTATTGCCATGAATCCGGAACCTAACATCCTAACTTTTCCGACACTCCTGGTGGTGTACATGAAGGAAGTAAGAGTGTAGTAGGGGAAACGTAAATGCATACAGAACACTCTTTTAGCTGCTGCATTGTTTATCCTCTCTCCCCAGGCACATAATCTGCACATAAAGAACTGCGTCTGTGTACTGTGTTTAAAGTTTATTATTATTAGAAAACAAAAAACGGGCTCATTTGATGTTTAAGGTAAGGTTTGACTGATCCGAAGCCAAAACAGTAAAGTAACACAAATAAACTTTCCTGTGAGGTTTCACAGACCGCAGTGTTCCTGTACTGTTTAGTCCATGTGAAACCTTCCTGCTATATTCAGATGTTTCTACAGTTTTTACTTTAGAACACGATATGTCTGATTGGGTCATTTTACTTGCCTAAAGGACATCGCTGAAAAATCGTAAAAACCATACTTTTAGTCTGCTTAGTACAGACCTCCAAGATTAACTAATTTAGGGTTCGTGCGACTCCTTGAAATACTGGAGATATCGTTGAAAATAAAAATGAAATACCAGTCCTGAAATCTTGAACATGAATCTTATAAACTGGTGCATGTATCAATAGGATGAACGGAAAGGAGACGACCGCACAAGAATAATGATGACAAAATTAGCACCGAAAGTTGGCGAGTGTGTAGCCTGTCTTATGCACTATTTTATTCTTACAACAATTTTGAAAGTTGAGATATGGTTTTGATTTTATTTACGTGCCTAATGGTTGAATACAGCAGTAAGGTTTCATGTGGACTATACAGCACAGGAACACTGCGGTATGTGAAACCTTGCAGGAGAGTTTATTTGTGTTACTTTGCTGTTTTGGCTTCGGATCAGTTAAACCTTACCTTAAACATCAAACGAGCTCGTTTTGGTTTTCTAATTCGTGATACTTTGACATACCAAGCTGGTTGTCTGCACTCGTTGCAAATGCACTGAATTTCGCTCGCTTCGCTTGCTCATTCAGAGCAAGTTTTTCTTTTGGAAGTTGGTTTTTCCGTATTTGTAATGTAGGACGAGAAGCCAAATGGGCAACGGGCACTTTAGCTTTAACACAGGAGAATGACGTGAAATCATCATGTAAATCGATTCGTAATAAGGATAATGCTTCCTCTTTACGCGCGAGTAAATTGTTGGCTTACCAGCATTGTTAGCATTTGCTTACGCTTTCCGACTGGCGTTTGCTGATGACCATTGTTGCATAAAAACAATGTTTAAAACAATGTAAAACAATAAAACAGATCGTTCAGGGCCCCGTAACTCTGGAACGGACGACCAATTGAAATTTCTATTTCTATAAAAGGCACATCTCCGGAAGTAGATCTTTCAAATGAGCTAAGAACCAGCTTTCTACGACAAATGATTTAGTCTGTAGAGACCATTGTATAAACGTGTCCGAAGTCCACCACCCTATAAGACAAAAAAATAAAACTCACGATTCCAGCTGAAGTTCAGATCTCCAATTTGACAAATCGGAAATTAATAAAAGTTGGTACACGTTTTGGTCAAGTCCCACAAGGCTTACATACCAAATTTCAATAGAAAATGTTGAACGACGGCGGAGAAATTAAGGTTCCAAATTTCGGCTTTAACATGGGAGACCGAGGTCAAACCTTACAGTAATACGGTAATCCTCCATAGACACAGCTTTTTGTTAAATATGATTTTCAGCTTTGAGTCACATTAAGACTAAAGTCGGTTGGTGCTCTATGACAACAAGCTGCTTGGATGAATGTCTGGTCATATGTTGTTAGTGGGAAAAAATAGTATAATACAACTGTAAAGGAGCAGGAGCTTTAGACAAGCGGTTTAAAAAATAATAATGGTGGAGCTGGCATGTGGAGCTAGCCATGCCAAAAATAAAAGTCTGTATTGCTCATGTTCATTACGATGTTCACTTTCTGGTGTTACTGCGAACACAGTAGTTAATCGTAATGAACAAATACACATACAGGTGCTAATAATAAAACTGTTTTTTTTTAAATGCGCTACTTTGTTTTTATTTTTATTGGCGACTAAAAAATATTATGTAGAAGCCGACTAGATGCCTACTTTTTGAAGATTTGCCTTATTCCTGGTATGCAGAGACTCAGAACATGACAGGAAAACTGTATCATGGTTTGGAAGACGGAAAATAAAAATTAGATGAGATAAATAAATCGTATGCTAAAATGGAATTTTGTTAGAATAATAAATACAAAGACTGAACGAATTATCATTGTACGACGTTATTTCTAGTGTATGACTTTTCACTACATGGCTTGTTTAGATAATTTCGTCTATATAATTACAGACATTTATGCACATTGTAAGTAATACTTCGTTGAGCCGTTGTATTTATTTGTATTCCTTCTTTACTGCCTGTGGCTGCAACCATTCGCAGTCGAATGGACCCCTGTTGTGACCTTAATAAAGGATTCAGGAAATCATCTTCCAGTGGAGGAGTGGGCATATGGATGAAAGCCAGTGATCTTTGTACGGAATGCCAGCTTTGACTTTTATGTAAATTCGCTCATTTAAAAGAATAGTTTTCTTGGTCTGCATGTCCAACATCTCATAGGTTTACAGTCCTGCAATTTGAAATGTGGCTGAGTAAGAGGTTTGCTGGCCTTGCACTCTCCCCTCTTCCTTTATTTACCAGTACCACAGGTGATACAGTCATCTGGGCTGTTCTTGCAGTTTGGCCATCATCTGCTTCCCCACGCTGCACAAGCATGTAATTAGTGTCCATTTCATTTGTTACAGTATTGGGCTCCTTTGCTGGTTCCATAGTCGGTTCTTCTACAGAGGTGTTGCATTGGTGTCCCCTGCTGAGTCATTTCGTTGTTGTTGATTAGCCTGCCTTTGTTGTTGTGGTCAGTCATTGTTCCAACGATGTAAAGGGTGTCTCTTTTCTTTAATCTGCCTTCAAATCCAATATAATTACAGAGTCAAGCATACGTACATTACGTACAGGGCGTAATGCACAGAAGTTAGTGATATTACATTTTAATATAAAAAAAGCCCAGTGAAATTTGGCATGGCAGGCTTAGCTACGCCTTTCTTAGCAGAATTTAGAACGGATCTCCATCTGGCGACCCTATCCATCTCTTTGAACTCCAGGAAAGAATGTTTCGCATTGCAGTGTTGTTTATGTTGATACCTAAATTTTAGGAGGTTCCTGGCCAAATTATCATGTATGTCCTGGAATGTCGACACTACCCTTTGCTGGATTTTTTCCATGGATCTCTTCCATGGATACCCTTGTGTTCTGTGATGTGCCTCTAGTCATTTATCTCAGCCGGCTATGGCTGATGCAAGTTACAACCCAAAATAAACTGAGTCTCAGACTACCCAGATGCATCACACACACAGTTATGCAGTCGGAAAGCTATCTTGTCCATCCGTGAACCTTGGCCACTCCTTATTTTCTAGTGAATACATGCATATACACTTAATTTGGCTATTTTTGCATTCGACCCAGTCAGCATTTGGATTGTAGGGAATGGTCCAATGGACCTTGAGGCCAAACTAATTCATAAGTTTCTTCCAAGTTGCAGAGCGGAAAGTACTTCTCTGACCCGTCAGTAGTGTAGATAGGTACGAGGCGAGCACAGCACCACAAGTCACGACTCTAGTTGGTGGCGCCCATAGGGTAGCCAAGATGGCCGAGTCCCAAAATAACATCAGTTTCGGTGTCGAACGTGTGTAGACACGATGTAGGTCATTTTTAACTAAAAAGTAAACTAACAACAGGCTTCAAGCTACATTTCATTTTAACAAGTCGAAGGCCATGCCCACAGCCTTGGGGAGAATGTAATTAGTCAGTAATGGAATACAATAACGTATGAGGAATACGAAAGAAGACCAACTACAAACTCGTGTATCAATGTTTATTTGAGCAAAAACAAATCCAAGGACATACAAAGAGCAAATATATTTACAAATAAGGACACATTCATAGTAAGCAATGATATTTACAAAAACATTCAATGTATATACAGAATAATAATACTAAGATAATGGCACACAACATTGGATAAATCATATTTACAATTGATAGGCTAATCTTTATTGACAAAGCATATATACAGAAATAAAGTCTATCTGAGAGAATAATGATTGTAAGGCAACGTTCTGACGCCATCTGGTAAAATATGACGTTTCGTGTCAAAACATGACAGACCGACCTTTTTTTGTAGGACAGTAAAAAGTTCGTGTTTCAAACTTCTAATCGATGTCTGTTCGTAAGAAAGGTGTCGTGTTGGCGTAAACAAGACAAGTATTCATCATACGTCACAACATCTTTTAATACATTCTTTTGTATACCTTTACCGACCCGTTTTACTGACCCTCCACATTGAAATGAATACAATTTTGACCGTAAGCCAACAAATTCTGAAATAGGCTTTCCACCTGTCTCGTCAGTAAAAGTACCTACTTTCTTCTTGTTAAGGTCACTGTACAAAAAAATGATCTTTGGGGTAATTACTCATGTCGAATATATGTGATGAGAGTTCCATTTCTGCGTAGATGTCGGGTGTTTCTAGTTCATACATCAAACTGTCTGTATCTGTCAGTAAAAGATGACACTTGTCATCGTACCTTTCCTTCATAAAATCTAGGTGAAAACTTAGCATCACCAGCTTGGATTGTTCCAACGTGCTGGACCCAATATGGATTGGTTTGTTGAGAAGTACACATATTTTGTTCAGTTTAAATAAAACTAGATCGGGACTCAGTATGTCGAAATAATCTAAGGATGGTGCATTCATCAACCTCAAGGCCTTAGCCTCGTTGGTAGTTAGTTAATGTTGGTTTGTTTTCTCACGTTCTCCATCGATTTTCCAAAGACCGAATTCGAAAAAAATGTGTACAGGTTTTTTTCAAACTCCGTCGTAGCAGCCTTCCTCTTGTCAGTATTGAAATCTATATGGGGTTTAAGCCACGCTCGTTCAGTAAACTTGATGCCTTTCGTGATTCTAGTTAAAACCATCCCACGTTTCAGGTAATAAACTAGGTTTTTGTGATAATAAACGTAGTCTTTGCGTAAGCCTAAATGAGGAACCAGTTTATGAGACGAGGTGGTAATAGATGGAGCTAGGTTAGTGTTAAAAGGTGACAGCATGTCAGGCGTTATTTCGATGTTTTCAGCTGCTAGGGGTAATTGGCGTGTGAATCGTGCATATTATCAGGATAGTCGAGATCCACCTGTAACAAATATCCCGTAGTGCTATATTCGGGTAAACTGAGTACATCCAAGGACGCCAGCTCTTCTTCAGTCAGCCACCTAAAGCCTGAAAAGGGTAACGGCTTGCTTAAACAAAAGCCATACAGGTTCGTCGCATTGTAATAAATAATGAAAGTAACAGGTTTAGTAGGTCAAAATCGGGTAACAGGCTATTATTCGCTTTGGCATACCGTTTGGGAATAATGGAAATCCCAGCACGTATTCCCTTACTAAACAAATTGTACATATCAACATCAGTAAGCAATCTAATTTAACCTTAGTTAGACGTAGAGCAGCTTCCCAACTTAACCCTGGCAAGGTGTAAAAATGGCAAGAGTCCAAACGATACTGCTTCATACAAATGGTTCTAAAGTGCTCGAAGCAGTCGGCTAGCAAAGCAACATCTACTAAAACGTACAAGTCGTGATAGAAACCCAACGTAGTGCAATTAGTAGCATCCCAAACAGTATGGGCGTACGAATAATCATTGTCGGTAATATGACTGTTGGTTAAATGAGAATAAAAAGCTTCCTTTGGAAACCGCTTCCTTTCAAACTTACTAAAATTAGTTACATACTTGTACATGTACACACCTTTCCTCTTTAACAAATGATGAGTGGTTAGAAAAATGTGTTCCAAAATGGGGAATTCGGTAACAGTGTCTACCAAATTACCCAGAGACGAAGACAAAAGAGTCCATAAATTTAAAGGGACCAACATTGATAGCTGTGTAGCATTCGGTATTTTGTGGAATGACAGATATGTTTTTATCACTGAAATAATTTAAACCCCTGACTAGTAAATGCGAGTCATAATTTTTTTAATTATAGAATACAATCGGAAACTCATCTTTATACTTGTAAGAAAGATTGCATTTGTCATGAGCGGCACCTCTATAACGTCCAGTAAGATGGCAATTGTCACGTACCTTGACGTTAAAGGGATTCACAAACGGTTCATCACAAATATAACTATGAGTGGCCGCAGTAAAATGAGCATGATCGTCGTCATTATGCAATATTTGTGCAATTTCAGACTTGATATAATGAATGACTTCGTATTCGTGTTCTATGGACCTGAAAAATTCGTCTAGACAGTCCTCACCCCTGTACACACGTTGCGAATGGACTTCACCATCAGGGCCTACGATAATGTAAGCAAAACCGCAAGGAACGTGCGAGTGCATGTTAAGGGTAAACGATGACGATGGGTTTGGTTGACAAGTGTTAATGGGTGCCAATATTGTTTCAAAATCCGCGTACATGACATACGGGTGGCATAATTGTCTGTCGTAACGTGTGAATTCCATGAATGCCTTTTCTTTCTCAGGCATAAGGGTGTATTGGCCTTCGTAGGATTTGCAAATAATTTAGTGTTCGTTTAAAGAGTCAACGTGACGAAACGGAGATAGGCAATACGGACAAACGTATCGTGTGTTGTTGGAACTAGTCAGTCGATTAAAGTCCTTGAAGTAACAGTAGTGCTGCCCCCGAACCAAGAGTAGCTTCACCTCAGGGCAGTTCTCACGTTTACTGAGATGAATGGGAAAGATGGTACGATCTTCATATCCGTATAAATAAATGGCAACGTTATTTATAGTTTCAAATCTGGGTATATCGTGTACAGGGGTGGGGAAACTGATACAAGTTAAATCTAGGGTGTGTTCGTACCTCGTATAGTGTCCTACTCTGTTCCGATTACGAGGAGCAGGATAGAGTGCTGCCAATACGGAATAGACAACATTTATTATCAGAACACTTGACGTTAACCACTGCTTGTTTGTTCACTAAATATTTGTCCAATACAACAGATCCGCACCCACCGGAGAGAGGAGTGTATTTCCCGACGTGTATATCACATAGCTCAATTTTCGACACCACTCAACCGGAACCGTATTGATAGAAAATGTCCAACTGATGAACGATTTTGGCGGTGATGGCGTCGATTGCGAGTTGTATACAGTAGGGAGAATGGAAGGGTAACGCCGCGCTGCACAGGTACGTGGTCATGGTCACCATTTTGCCTTCAGGGCCTAATTTTTCCAATATTAAAGTCAGACACAAAATAAACTTGAATTGGGTGAGCCGTCCTTGTAGAATGTTGAACAATTGGTTCAGGTAGAATCTGAAGGTTTCAAAGTACTCATCAATGCTGAGTGTAGAAGATGGTACGGCGTACACGTAGCATTGAAAAAAGTGTCTAAATGCTGAGTCCTGGATTTTCAAAGGTTCAACGTCCACGTCTGGAATGCAGGAATGATGCAGGGCATTATGTTGGACGATCGAATCTTCGGTTTCGAAAGTTTGCCTACATGCAGTGCAGGTGATGAGGTGACGCCGCCGGTGCCGTCTCAAGTTGATGCCCGTAGTAAACGAATCACCGCAGGCATCGCAAATGAAAGGCCTAGGCGTGTGACAGAGTCGCACATGCCTAGCTAAATTCCTAGCATAGGCGTACGTCTTCCCACAAACTGCGCATTGATGAACCATTTTTTTCTGAAAATAAAGGAGCAAAAAGTAGAGCCAAGCAACCGACACGTCCATTTATAGGCCTAAACAAAATAAACAAACAATCAAAAGAAAAAAAACACATAAACAAACGTTTACATTTTCGCAACTAATTTTATTGGCCTAGAGCCTTTATAAATTTATACACAAACTGATCTGGGTTAGGTCGAGCTGTAAGAGCTGTTACAATAGATTCAGCAGAATGCCCCAAACACCTCATTAAAATAAAATAAATACAATAATGTCCATACACTCGTGTATTGAATGCTTGAAACTGTACGTCGTTACTCCACCACTGTTTAGAGCAATGTTTATTCAAGTAATAACGGTCGAATTTGACAAGGGCGGCAAGACATAGGGGTCGCACGTGCCCAAAACGACCCAGTGACTACCGGGCCGGTCGCAATTAATGACAGGCCATCCAGGAAGGTTCGGCATGTGATTTAAAGGAAAGGTGCCGAAGCTTATTGTCACGGATTGATACGGCTGCACGCATTTAACCACGGTCTTATCCATTGAGCGAGACTAACGAAGTAATTACGTCTTAGTGTCATGGAGTGATACCACTACACGCTTTTCTTTAACCATGCTTTTATCCACTGAGCGAGACTAACAAAGAAACTTAGTGTTCATCCCACCCTTTATGCACTCCTGACATTTAAGTAGTTAAGCAAGTCAGAACACGTGATGGAACGTGTCATTAGTACTGATGTGCAACTGTTTAATAAAAGCGTGTACAAAATGCGTTTATCAAATATCAGCTAAAAAAAAAGAAAGAAAACACCGAGATGGTTTGCATGCCCTGAGGTAGAACAGGATGTAAGAACCCGTTCTATAATTGGAGGTACGCACGTATGAGAATGGAGACGGGAAAAAGAAGAGAACCGATTACGTGTAATAAACATAAGCGCTAAGGCAAAGAAATAAAAAGAAGAAAGTCGTCCGGACACATCATTCAGTAAGGAAGTCACGTTACCTCAAAATAACGCGTTTATACACAGTATTCACAAATTCACATATTAAAGGGGTGGTCTCGTCACCGTTTGTATCGAGACATGTGGAACATAATGTATTTTATAATACAGTTGTACAATTAAAGAATATTGTACAACTGCATTAAATTGATAGACATTTGTTTATAGGAAAATGACCACTGTTTAGTTACGTACCCTACACGTCCATGTATGCCGTAATATTGCATTCACTGGCCGCGACGCTGCAAAAGCAGTGGCTAACCGGCAATTTATTTTGTGTGGTTTAAATTGAGAGTGAACTGATTTTTGTGTGAATTTAATGTAGTTTAGGCCTCTCTACACGACAACAATTATGCACTCTTAATATCTATTTTACACACTATTCAATAAAAGAAAACACACAGACACGTTCGTTTTTGTTAATGCTTTTTTAGTTCTTTATTCATGGCAAAATTTACCGACGTCAATCGTGGGAATTGTAGTAACTGCTATTAATCACTCCGCCGATAAATATGGGTAAAATTGAGCATATTTCACGACGAATGGGTCGGACAGGTCGAAAACTCTTTCGGTGTGTTTACTTAACCAGGATGGAAGAAGGGTTTCGAACGGTAGTACAAATTTATCTTCATCTTTCAGGTTCTCTACTGGCATTGGATCGTTCTTGTAAATGTCCATTAAAATGTAACGTCTAGTGGTTTTTGACTTCAATGGTTTTATTCCTAAAATGGCACTAGTCGAAATAGTCTTTACGATACTCATCACTGTATCTTCATTTTGTGGCGTGTGAAAATGCAAGTAGAACTGCACACCTCTGTGCTGAGAGCCGACGCAGTACGATTTCAATTGGAATTCACCGGTCAGGACGTCAATAATGGTGGTGCACAAGTTTTTGTCGGTGTTGGGTGAGATGATGTGAGCGCTGTAGGTGAGGAATGTACCGGCCATCTTGGGATTCTTTCGCCGGCGTTTTACGGCAGTCTTAACTTTGGGAGCGGGTAACAGTACGTCTGTCGTGGTGAGATTTTCAACGCTGAATGAATGACGACTTTTTGGCAACTGCACGTCCGTCATGGTGAGATTTTCAACGCTGAATGACTGACGTCTTTATCTCCAGTATTATTATATACGATTATTATTGGCCGAATATGGCGTGTGGCCGGAATCTTTAATGGTTAATCTTTATTTTGGTCAATGGATAACAGATTGGTCCATTCGTTGATTTGGTCCAAGGATGATTTGATAATGCCAAATTGTTCGACCGTAATATCAATGATATTTTATTTATCATCTGAAAGCAGATAGGTTTCTCCCCGTTCATGGTAAAATAGCTCACGCCAACTTTATGCTTGGTATACAACACTCCTGCCGGACGTGAGCCGTTTAATTGAATAGGCCAACGGACAAACGACTTCACCATTTTGTTCCAAACTGGTAAGCTAAAATACCCCCCACGAAAAGTTGGTTGGTTTGCTACATAGTTTCGAATATGTATTTGGACATCATCGTCGAGTACCATACAAGTTACGTACATACCGTTCTTTAAATCTGTCGCCATTTCAGGTTTCAAAGGAAACATTTCGGCTGCATATCAGAGTGACCAAAATAATACAATAATAGCGTTAATAATTGGTTCTCTACAAAAGAAAGAAAAAACAGACGTGTCTGTCATATTGATCCAAAACTGATAGTATGAAACACTGCACAAAACATTTTCTAACAGGAGTGTCATAAAGGGTGGGTGGAGAGCGAGAGGGAGTATCTCTTCGACCGTTAATTACTGATTAAACATTGCTCTATCAACCTTTGTACGATGTAGGGATTCTATTTGTAACCTCTATTAGTCTACATTTTCTAACCATAATCGCAGTTTGCTTAAATTCCATAAAAAAGCAAAACAATGTGTATGCTTACCAGTTATCTCGCTAAGAGGTGCCTGCTTGAGTACGACTAGCTACTCTCAAATGGCCCATATATGCGGGAATTTCTTAGCGTGCCATCTGTACGGTTCGAGATTAAGGCCTTGGTCCATTTACGTATGGTGTTTTTATTACATGTATGCCCTTACACGTACATCCGTGATGCTGACTGGCCTGAGACGCACAAAAGCCGTACGTAGGTTGTTTTTATTACTTGAATAGCCTTACGTGTATATCCGTGTAGTGACAGTAATATCACGCCCGGCCATGGTTTCCTCTTAAGTTGTTTCCTCTTAAGTCGATTCATCAGTTCGCCTGCCAGACTTGCCTTCACTACACGATCTATCTTCCAAACTGTTAAGCAAACTTGAAGATTTCAGCCTGGAAAAAGACATTGACCTTGGAGAAATTAGCTCGAGACTTTCTCTACTGCCAGAACATATCTCGCTCTCGCTGGAAACACGTTTTAAGGATTTTATCAACATTTTTAACCAGTGGACGTCTAGCTTCTTTCTTAAACAGGAACGTATGCTGGAGGAACATGCGGAGTCGATGCGCAAGAAACTAGAGGAGAGGGAGGCCATCTTCGAAGAATCTCTCTTCAGGAAACTTGAGGAGCGAGCTCTGAGTATACAGGAGGCGCAATTTAAAACCGTATGTCAAGCACAAGAGGGAGCAGAGCTGGTGGTGAAACTCAAGACCTCGAACGATGGAACCATGCAATTACTTTCGGCACACCTAGATCAAACATCGGAACGTGAAGTGGAACCAACGGCACCAGTGAATCCGGGTCCTTTTAAGCTCCGCAAGAACATCACGGTCAGGGGAAGAAGTCGCCATAAACAGAAAGGGAGAAGTCAGATAAATTCATCAGGTAAGACTCCTATCGGAGAGTCCGCTCCCGACCAGGACGATCTAGGTCATCAGGTATCATTTTTATGCAACCTACAAAACACTAAGAAGACGATCAGTAACCACGTCGAGGCAGCCGTAGTCCCGGCAGCAGAACACCTGAGTGATGATTTCTCCGAGCCTGGGTGTATTGACCATGACGCAGTTAACTGGAAGAGTCACACTGTGGTTATCGGTGACTCTAATGTTAGAAACCTGAGGGGAGGCTGTGACGTGCGCTCAAGAACATGGACATTCCCCGGCCTCAAGGTAAAAGAGCTTCCTTCTAGGATGGAACCAATCCTTCAGAACCTTGAGTCACTGGAAACTCTTATTGCACGGGACTAATAGTATTGAAGAAGATTCTCCAAATAGAATTGTCTCAGTTATCCATGACTGTATGTCTTCGGTAAGAGCGAAGTTCCCTGGGATAAAAATCGCCATTATAGGCCTGTTCCCCCGTTTAAGCCGTTTGTACAGAGACTTGGATAAAAAGATCATCCATACGAACATCCTTCTCCACCAAATGTGCGTCCGTATGAACTTTTCCTTCATCTCACTGGATGAGGACATTTGTAAAGACCACACTCTGATGGCTAGAGATCAAATTCACCTGACAACAAAGGGCAAATCAGTACTCCAGAGGAAACTTGTAATGCTGCTCGCACCGTCGGAAAACCACCATTTGTAATCGGGGATGCCCCAGTGCTTGTGAACTTACCCGTTCGTCGCTGTGAGGATTTGTCATGCATCTTGGTTAATGCTCGCAGCATTGTTCGTAATCTTGGTTGTTTCCTGGAAATTTTACATCGTAACACTTTTGACATGATTTTTGTGGTGGAGACGTGGTTAGATTTTAGTGTGACCGACGCCAGTCTTTGTGATTCCTTGGCCTACTCGGTTGTCCGCAGGGACCGCGGGAGCCGAGGTGGGGGTCTAATGGTGGTGTATCGTTCAAGTCTCCCGCTGGTCATTGGAGGGGTGGGGACTGAGGAGGAGGGTCTAGCAGTGTGTCTTCCCTCTTTTAAGATTAATTTTATTTTATGTTACTTACCAAATAGCTATATTGACCAGGATATTTTTAAACTGTGTACGTTCATCCACAAATCTACGGTACCTGAGTGTGACACGGTGCTGCTGGGGGATTTCAACTTGTCTACTGTAGATTGGAAAATGGGATCTGTCGGGGAAAGTCACCACGCGTATTTCCTAGACCTAATTGCTCCACTTGGCCTTGAGCAGTTGGTCGAATACCCAACTAGGGGTAACAATATTCTGGATCTGGTGTTTACCAGCGATAATAGACTTGTTTACAACGTAAATGTGGGTACCCATTTTGGCCATAGTGATCATCATATTGTAAAATTTATGTTAAATCTTTCTAATGTGAAAATGGTGCCTAGCCCCACAGGTCCAGTACCTCGTCAGGGCAGGTTGAACCTTGACCAATTGAAGTCTTCTTTAAAGTCGGTTAGCTGGGACCCTATTGTCTTTAATTTACACCAAGACGTTGAACATGCATGGTCCTGCTTCTCACATATTTTATCCGGCCATATAGAAATGTGTCGCGAGCGGCCTCGCCCAACATCTTATGGACGCACATTTGTTCCAAAATACATTGCTAAACAGCGTTCTTTAAAGGTGAAACACTGGAGGCGCTATAAGACTAAACCTAGCCCGGAGCTTTTGCTTGTTTACAATAATGCACGCAGAAGATACTCTGATATGGTTGAGACATGGCATCGCGGGAGGGAAGAAGCTGCTATACGTGATGGCAGCCATTCGGCTCTTTTAAAATTATTTAGAAGTCGGAATTCAAATACACGATCTATACCCCCATTAAAGGAGGGAACCTCCTTCATCGAGGGTAATGTTGAGAAGGCAACAGCCTTTGGTGATATTTTTGCTTTGAACACAATTCAGGATGACGATGATCAAAGACTGCCGGACATTAAATTACCCAATCATATTCCACCTTGCACACAGGTGGTCTTTTCTGAAAGCTCTGTGGTAAGAGCAGTAAATAATCTTAAACCAAGTAGGTCGTGTGGTCCAGACGGGTTTTCGGCCTTTATCCTACGGCAGGTAGTAAGGGAAATCTCCTATCCACTCTCCAAAATTTTTACGCTCTCGTTCTCCCAACATAAACTTCCAGGCATCTGGAGCAAGGCAAATGTGATTCCAATTTTGAAAAAAGGTTCTGCGTCAAACCCACACAATTACCGCCCGATTGCTCTTACATGTGTGTCGTGCAAAATCATGGAGTCAATCATTCGGGACAAAATTCTGCAGTTTTTTGATAATCACTCAGTCATTAGACGTGACCAGTTTGGCTTTGTTCCTAATCGTTCGGCAATCCATCAGTTACTATTGGTACTGGATCGCTGGACAAGCGCACGGGACATTGGAGCATCGTCAGATGTTATTTACTTCGATTTTAAAAAAGCTTTCGAGTCTGTAATACATCGAAAACTACTATTGAAAATAAGCAGCTGCGGGATTGAAGGAAATATTAAATGCTGGCTGGCTGCCTTTTTAAGGGGGCGCATGCAGAGGGTGATGATTGAGAACTCGTACTCACCCTGGAAGCCAGTCCCGAGTGGGGTGCCCCAGGGATCTGTGCTTGGACCTATACTTTTTTTAATATACATTAACGACCTGAATATCGGTAACATGGGCACTTATGGGTACAAATTTGCGGACGACTTAAAGATTGGGGTCGATAATACGACTTCCGGTCCTTCGCAAGAACTGGAGGAACAGATCCGGGAGGTGGCTGCCTGGTCTAAACAGTGGCAGCTTCCCCTCTCTAATCCAAAATGTTCTTCCTTCCATGTGGGGAATAAAAAAAAAATTGTTATCCACAGTATTTTCTTGACCATGAGCCATTACCTCAAGCGAAGGAAATTAGGGATTTGGGTATCTGGTTCACCCAGGATCTGAAACCTTCCTTTCATTGCCAAAAGGTTGTAACTGCGGCGTTTCGTCGATCTATGATTGTGAACAGATGTTTTACATCTGGAAATCTTGCCACTAAAATTTGGGCCTTTAAGGTGTTTGTACGTCCAATCTTGGAATACGGAACCCCTGTCTGGTCTCCGTACTTGGCCAAGGATATTGACCTTGTGGAAAAAGTCCAACGACGCTTCACAAAAAATCTCCCTGGTTTTAGAGAAATTAAATACCAAGATCGTCTTCGTAATCTTGGCCTTGAGTTGCTAGAACTTCGCCGCATCAAAGCAGATCTTATACTCACGTATAAGATTTTACACAATCTTATAGCTGTTGACCTACCGTTTTTTGATCGCGCACAGCACATATACTGTACTCGAGGACATGACTGGAAGCTAATCGTTCCCCCCTCGCGTCTTGACTGCCGCCTGCATTTCTTTTCGGTCCGAGTGGTACCCATTTGGAACGCCCTACATGCCAGCACCGTGTCTGCCCAGTCGATAGCGTGTTTCCGAGGGCAACTTAAATACGAAAATTTAAACATTTTTCTAAGGCGTCCACTATCTTGATCTCCTAAACAGGAAAATAAAAAAAATAAATAAAAAAAAATACTTGCTTCTTTTAAACTCCTGGGAACGGTGTCAGCAGCTCACCGCCCTTCCGTATCCCTTCCACTTTGGTGGTGGAATAAACTGTAATTTATTATTATTATTATTTATTATACTACAAATCACGCGTACTGCTGTACGCTTTTATGTATTGTAATGCCCGTATTTATTCCGGAACATTCTATATTTATACTTTCTTTACAACGCTTTGTTGTTGTCTGGTCACGGACGTCGGACGCTCACGTTCCCGGATCTCGGCCAGCTCTGTCATTATGTATTTAGATATTTACTGCGCGTTGTTTTACGTCGTTCGTCGCCCTGCAAGAGCTGTCTGTTTGGCCTTTGTTTTTTCCCCCTGTGGCTTTATAAAGGCTGTGTGTCTCCGATTTCAGCTCCCATTTTCCGTACACAGGCCGTACTGTACTGGAGTTTGCGTTACAGCTTAGCTTTTTACTTTGTTTGTACACTACAACTACATTGTTTTTTTTTCTTTTTGATAGCATCGCGATGCTAGCTTCGCTCTTAGCTCCCCAGGCGAAGTGAAATAGAAAGAATAAATGAACACTTAAAAGGAAGTAAGTCACGATGTGTTGGTATGCCTTTAGGGCATAAATAACAACACAGGATACTTTGATACACATTTTTTATTGACTGCTACCGTTGTTTACATCACGCACTAACACAGCACCTAAATGAATAAGCAAATTGTTGCTCGCGTATTTCGTTAAAGGAATAACATACTTGGTTGATGCATCGTAATGTATCATTTCGAAATATATCTCAGTTGGTTTTTTGGCATTACAGCCAGCCATTAAAACAATTGCATTGTCAATGTAGTTTTCTTCTTTACATCCTGGTGAAACGGTAAAACTCCCTTCATTTCTTTTGATCACACTGTGAATTAGTCGGTAATCATCAAACACACCACCACTATCTGCAGATAGATTACGAAATTTTTGTGAAATTCCATTGTGACGTCTTGACGTAGTTCGGTTCATATGATTACATGCCTGAATGCCATACATTTATATTCTATCTGCTTATACTTTTTTTTTTGCCAAGAGTGCATAAAGGACTGTGCAATATTAGCCACGATTATCCTATTCTTAGTCCTGTTGAAATTGAATGATTACAGAGGGCGTGTGCTTCGGTTCCATAGGTTATTACATCCACAATCGCATTCGTCCTGTCCTTGGGGGTATATTACTTCCTTTTCTTTTTCTTCAACATACTCGTTACCTTTTGGAAATTGTTTTAGAAATGAACAATATCTGTATTTTTTCCTGTGCTCTTCCAATGGGTCCTGTCCAGGTTGCCAATTATAGATGAGAGATTCACAATATGAGCACATGACCGAATCTTTCGGTCATTTTATCGACTACATCTCTACATCTAAAAAATCCTGTCTCAGCCATTTTACGTGCATGCAACGTTCCTTTGTGTTCCCACCTTCCCTCGTAGGTCTTCTCTCGTCCAGACGGTGTGTACAAATTAATGGACATCTTGTTTCTTACTGTTACGGTTAGGTTAGCTCGAAAGCCGGTGTTGGTTGACTTTTTAGTTTGCAATGACCTACAACGTGTCTGGACACGTCCGACACCGAAACTGACACCATTTTGGGGCTCGGCCATCTTTGCTACCCTATTGGCGCCGCCATCTTGAGTCGTGACTTGGCGCTGTCCTCGCCTCGTACCTGTCTACACTACTCCCGTCAGCATGCTCTTTGGGCTTCCCCACACACACATTCACAAACTTGTTTAGATTTGACACAGTGAAGTGGATAAAGTTTTGCCTATGAGCAATTCATCCCGCACTACCAGAATATATCTGAGGTCAAGTTGTCTTTCGACGGAAGTGTTTTCAATATACGGGCGAAATCTATTTATTTTATAAACCAGTGCACACATCTCAAGTTTACTGACCCACAATTTGTCTCTACCTCGGTCAACCTTCTGCCCGCAAAATTCACAGTTTTGATTCCACCTGAATCCTGGTGCTGGCACAATATCGTTGAAAAGCTGTTCTACTTCCATCTATATGTATTATAAAAAACTTTGCTGAGTACGGCAGTTTTAGCATTGCTGTAGCAGGCCCCTAGGGCCATATCAAGCATTCCTGTAAACTGGCTGAAGGATTGTTAAGTCCAAAAGGAAGGACCTTCATACTAAATTGGCCTTTGAAGTAGCAAAATACACCGACAGTTTTGTTCTCTTAATCCAATTCAATTTGCGGGTACTCTCCTTTTAAGTCAAGGTTACTGAATGTGGTGCTAAGCTAAGCGCTCGAGAACCTTGGTCAATCCTGTTGCACAGCATACTTAAATGTTAGACTTGGCACTTTGAAATAAGTGATCAAGGATTATCCTGACACGTTTGCAACATGGGGTCCCTAACACAATGTTTGTTAAACTTTCGTTAGTCCATACAATATGTCTTGTCCTATGGTACTCCTCCCTCTTTGGGTGACAAAACCAGTGCAACAGATATGGATGGAGCGATGATGTCATTTCGCATCCACTCATCCACCTGTGATCCGATGGTTTTATTGGTTCCTGCATTAGTCGCTCTCTAGGATAGGTGGAATGGTTTGGTATGAGGTAGCAGTAGAATGATGTGTCTGTATATGCCGGCCCAACCCAGGCGTGATGTCAGCACATTGGTGTGTTTCTGAACATATTTCACCAATTTGATTCTTCCTTTAGGCGAGTAATAGCTCTGCTTATGTGTTCCTGCTGCCTAGTGTAGTAACTGTATGATGCTCAAGTCATGTTCCTCTCTGTCGAAGTTCCTATCCATTGACGGTGCCAGTTTCCCTAGTGAGTTCCTCCAACCACCATTCTGAATGTCAAGTGTGATGCCTGTACGATATAGGTAGTCACAGCTGAGTATGTATGTTCGACTGTTCGTGGTAATATCAAGAAGAGCATCCCAGCCTGTTATCCATTACCTGATCTAATAGACAAGCGTGAACATCCTTTCCCTGATGTGTTTGCAAGGATGAATGAAACTTTAGTGTCGTGATGAATCGTGTAGCTGTCCTTCTCCAGAGCCACAGCCAGGTCCTGCGAGATGACCGAAGATGTAGCCCCACTGTTGAGTACTGCCTGGTTATTGCAATCCCTAATCCTGACTGGCAATAGGGCACGTTACTTGCTACTTAAGCCCGGGCACCGATTCTGTAAATGTCCTTCCTGATGACTAATAAAGCATGAGCCGTAAGTGTTCTTTTGTAGCCTAGGTGAGCCGAGAGATCCAATAAACAAATCAATCAATCAATCAATCAATCAATCCTCTTCCTGTCCATTGCCTGAAAATTCTTGTATGCCAATGAACACCAATATACCATGTTAATTATGGTAATTTCGATAGGTGCATTGTTTGCCAGAAAATATTTCTGGATGAAAATGACGTAACAGGTTGAGGGCTGGAAGGTCTAGGGCAGATGACCTTGTTGGTGAATGGAAAAGTTGTTGTGAGATGAAGACAAGGCCTCTAATGAAGTCATGGCTGACAGGGACTGATCATTTGAGGCCGAGCTCACGACATTAAATTTGAAATAAAATTTGTACTTTTTTAATTAAAACTTTAACTTTAAAATTAAAATAAATTTTTTAATTTACTTTTGAAATTTTCTTATGAATGTCTAGTGGAAAATTTATTCAAAACACCTCAACTAGTCTTAGTTATGTGTTCTTCGATGTCAACTTTTAAGTTAGCATGAAGCAATTAACAAGTCATGTCATTCACTCTCATACTAGGTTCGTGAATATGAGCAGGATACTAAAAGACGTGTTATCAGTGAAGCTACTGTGGCGTCTTTATTAGGATTTGAAAAAAATGGGCACGAACAGGTCTTTACCACCCCTATGAAACTATCTTGACTACCAGTGGCTAACTTCCAATGATTTTTTTTTGTAAGAAACTATATTGTCGATTATCATTTATTCCTTAGCTTTTCTTTGACTCCTTCCAAGTTTTAATGTAACATTAGTATTAAAAAACGCTTAAGCATTGTAGTGACTCATCCTGCCTCAGCTCCTGCCAACGTCAATATTGGATGACCTGATGCTGGGACTGATGACCCACCATCTTGATTCCCTTGAGCTGAGCTTGGATGAAGATCTTAAGTGTGCCCTGCCTCTATTATTAAACTCACTCACTGTATTGTTATGTATTCTGAAATCACATCAATTGTTAAGCATGTGCATTGCCTAGCCAACATATTGTTAATTATAATAATTGTTAATCACAATAATATTACATTCCAAGTCCCCATTCCCCCCCCCCCCCAATCTTCCGTAAGTAATCTTTGG
>JAHWFP010080151.1:22631-35441 GCA_023313725.1 Lithobius niger
TCCACACTTCAGTCATCATGTCCCTTTTATTCATTTGTATTTATTCATCACATTAACAATTATTAAGAACTTGTTTGGTTAAGTCGTGGCAGGCGAAGCTATGTATAAAATCTTGCATTGAAACATCAAATATTGAACCCAACCAAATGTCTTATTAATTATTGAATTTCGTACATTGAACCATCCCCACACTTTAGTATTATCACGTTAGGGACGCCCACTCCCCCAAGCCTCAACATTTTTGGTGCATTTCGGCCAAAACGTTAAAATGAGGATTTTATCATCATGAAAGTGAATTTGTCAGGGTTGTTAGGAGAAGCCAAATCCCTCCACTCCCCTGTCCTGTACCCGTTTAGGGCAGTTTACAAGTTTTAAGAGAAACAATGGACGAAGACACACCACGTTACCTGCTTCATGCAACAAAAGCGAGGGTGGAAGCATCCAGATTAATCACGATTTCGATGCCAGCAACTGTTTTGGACGATGTAAAAAGTAGTGAGCAAGCCACAGCAGAAAATTCGCCACCTACCGTATCTCTGGACGATTGTTCTGACCGTTCTGTTGTTTTAGAAGCTCTGGATCAGCATGAAGATGTGAATCCATTTCCAACTGCAAGCCCTTTTTACGTGGATTGTAGTAGCAGGTCCCTTCAGTATCAGCCAGAGAGTTCACCAACAACAAACGTTCATGTTCATTCATCACCAGTTTGTCCTGGGCCTTCAGGACGTTTGGCAAAAGAGGAAAGTTTGACTCTACCAAGGAGGTAAATTGATGCTCATTCCGTCTATGGTTCAACATCACATGTTTCAAGCAGTAAAAGCATTGAAAAACGATAGATGACAAGGAAAATTTGTAAGAAAATTCCATCAAATCCAGTTCATTCTACTCCAATTTTCAACCAGTCCTGGTCCAGAAGTAGTAATCCATTGGAGAGGATAACTGCAGCTCAGTTGGATAAAGAAGGCAGACAGACTGATATTAAAAGAAATGTCGATTTTCGACGTAAGCTTTTACAAAAGAAGATTCGAGATGAAGTATTTAGCAGTGTACCTGAGCCATTTTCTGCACCTGTTCAGCGTTTACTCCCTCGAAGAAAGCAACTTTCAAACGAACCAATTATTCTTGGCCAACCTGAATCTGAAGGAAGTTATCTCCCAAGCACAACTTCTTCAACTACCAGAAGTTTTTGAGTCTGACCAGTTTTCCATCAATTCTAGAGAAGAAGAAATGAATTTAGACGATTTTACTTCAAATTTGTCGTCAGACCAGCTGAAGTTTTTACTAAATTCGTTACCATCAATCCTAGCCAGGAGTTTGGCTGAACATCGCCACTCAGACCCCTTGAAGAATTATAGAAGAGAACCAGTAACTCCTCTTATGCGTCTGTCGGCCCCTGCAGAAGTTTTGGCAGCAACTCGTGGCTTTGTCACTGACCCTGCTCCATCGTGTGGCAGAGTTGTACCCATTCAGAAGCCACGACAGCACAGAACCTCGAGTATTACTAGTTCCTCAACTGAAAAAGAGCAGGAAATTAGATGCAAAGATTGGGTTAAAAACGTAAGTTCTGAAAACATCAATTTAGCATCACTTAAGGCTGTAAGCTTACCTGATCCTTCAGAAGTGCATGTTTTGGGTGATGGTCTTCCATTTAGTGATTCTCAGTTACAAATGATTGAAAATAGTAGACCAAAAGGTAAATCTTTAACTGTTAAGAAGGTTCCTTTAGCAAAGAATACTATCCCTAAACAACTTGTTGAATCAATTGAGTTACAGTCTAATGTGTTGCCAGGCCAGTCAAAAGTTAACCTTGATTTAAAGGTGCGTAACAGCTCTAAATTAAAAATAAATCCTAAACTTTGAAGGACTCATTCGAGTTCTTGCAGTAGCAAAACTAGTTCAGAAGTTTCTTGCTCTAAGTCTTGTAAGGATAGATATGAGGCTTTGGAAAATAAATTGGATCAGGTTGAGAAAATGTCAAAGGCTGTAATGGAGTTGCACATTGGTAAAAAAAAAATGAGAGTTTGGTTAAACCTGTAAAAGTTAACCGAATTTTACCACCTTACACTCAGTTTCAAACTTATCCTTTGCATGTTCAAGACCAGCCTTTTTCAGATTTCAATCCACCAAATTTTCCAACCTGCACTGATCAGAATTTGGGTAATGTTCCTTTTTCTACAGCTCCACCTGTGAACAGAGTGATAGACATTAAAGTTAAGGATTTAGATTTACCTAAATTTAGTGGACTAGCATCTTCCACTCCAGCATATGTGTTCCTGACTGATCGGTCTAAGATTAAGCAAGTGAAAGGTTATTCTGATGAGGAATTTTTAACTTGTTGCATTCCTTTAGCATTAACAGAGGAAGCTTATAGATGGTTTTACCAGCACCCACCCTTTTCATCTTACAGGAAATTTTGTGCAGCCTTTAAATACACCTTTCACCCTCCCTCTAAAAATAGACGTTTAGTTGCAACATTACGTCAGACAGTTCAGGGGTCAAATGAAACCTTCCAGACTTTTTTTCGAAGATGTGAGGCAATTACTTCACAACTTGACGATAGTTACTCTGTTGAGAAACTTATCGAAATCATCAAAGAAAATCTGTCTGAAAGGTTTCAGCCTTATGCTTGCCAGAGGGATTTTTCAAACTTTGTCGAATTTTACAACTACGCGACAAGAATGGAAACATACCTAGCTTCAAAAACTGGCCATAATTTATCCGTTGACGCACCAATAACTACTTTGTCTAACCCGTGTCTGTAAACAATCAACGCCGTTCTGCCAATTCTGTACAGGTCCCTGTAGTGTCTTCAGGGACGGCACCTGCAACGGCAGCACCTGCAACAGAGAAAATCTTGTCAGTTCCATAACACTGCTAATCATGACATAAGTTCCTGTTCACAAACTAAACAACTAGTTGAAGCTGTTAGGGCAGGCAATTTTTCTAGTCCCAAGTTAGTTGCAGATTTAGCTCGTTCTCAACCAGCAACTGTTGCCACTGCTCAAACTAAACAAAACGATCAGTAACTTAATACTCATCCTAAATCATTATTTTCTGGTTTAGACAAAGCTAGAGGACAGGCAGTAGTTTGCAACGAATGCTTTAAATCTGGGCATTTAGTTAAAAATTGCTGGATGAAGCATCCTGAGCTTCGCCCAGCTTGGGCTTCAAACACTGTCAACACTAGTGTGAGCCAGGTCTCACAGACAACTTAGGGGTTAAATCCAAATGCTCCCCCTTACCCAAAATAATCAGGCGACAACTTCAATCTGGCTTTGCAGTGCCGTCGCCGCAAGATCATTGGTACGGTGGCCAGTTACCCGACTACCTTCATCGAATACCGAGAGGGATAAGGGTTGAGCGTCCCCCAAAAATAGATTATCTTGGACTTCCCCGTATAGTTAAGGGTCCTGAGGAGCCCCAAAATAGCCCTTGTGGCTACATTGGTGTGCGAATCGGGGATGAAATTGCCGATGCACTTTCGGACAGTGGATCAAGCCTTAGTTTTGTGCACGAGGGCTTACACGACGATTTGATTAATTTGGGTTTCAAATTCAAAAAGCGGGAATATCAGGTTAGATATGCTGATGGGCGCTGGGGTATTTGCCCTGGGTTTTTCATCATTCCGAATCAGATTAGAACCCATTATTTTGTTTACCCATTTATTGAGATGCCTGATGCCATCCAACCACTAATATTACGTGTAGATTTTCTGACTTGGTCAGGGATGATTTTAAATTATAATAGAAATTATTGGTTTTGGCATCCATTCAAAGGCGACGTGTATGCTCTCCGTAGGAATCCCTTGCGCTTGCTCCCTCCCACTGTAGGTGCGATTATTGGCAACGCAGAGCTACAACCCACCCTGGAGGAGATCCGTGAAAAGGTGAATAAAATTGACATTTTTGACTCTGATCAAAAGGAACAACTTTTTGTTTTGTTAGTAACTTATCGCCATGCATTTTCTATAAGAGTAGGAAAATTTAAACACTGCCCTCCCATGGTGATAGATACTCGCGGAGCCCCTCCTGTAGCTTGCCACCCCTACCCTTTAACCTATTTAGGTAAACAGAAGGTTGCCGAGCATGTTAAAAATATGCTTGACGTAGGCGTAATAGTTCCTGGTTTTAGTGAACACTGCTGCCCCGTGTTTTTGGTGCCGAAAAAGGACGGAACGTCTCGTTTGGTGGTGGATTATGTCCCTCTCAACTGGAATGTGCAGCGTGAACCATTTCCACTACCACTCATTGATACACTCATTGCACATTATGACAAATGTAAATACCGAAGTAATTTGGACCTAACTGTGGCATATTGGCACGTGCCCTTGGACCCTGAGAGCGTCAAAATAAGGTCATTTGTCACTACTGAGGGCCAATACCTTCCTCTTCGTGCTCAATTTGGCATGAGGAACAGCGGAGCCAATTTATGTCGTGCAGTGTCGCAGTGCGTCGAACCGATACGTCACCTAGGATGCATCGATTATGTTGATGATCTTGGGATCGGTTCAAAGCTCTGGAAGGAGCACCTGATTGGCCTGGAAGCAGCATTGTATATGATGGTGAATGAAGGGTTGTCAGGTAACTTAAAAAAATCAGAGTTTGTGGTTAAGGAACTACTCGTTTTAGGTTATTTGGTCACTGACGATGGCGTAAAAGCAAATCCTGCAAAAGTACAGATTTTACAGTCTTGGCCAACATCAAAAACTGTGAAAGAAGTACGAAAATTTGAAGGATTAGCAAGTTGGTTTCGCAGATTTGTGCCTCGATTCGCTGAAAGGATTTGTCTTGGGGTCCCAGAGAGGATGAAGCATTTAATAATATCAAGAGCTATTTATTAGATACTCCAATTTTAGTTCATCCCGATCCTACCAAGCAATGGATTTTGTATTCAGATGCCAGCACCTCTGGTGTTGGTTGTTTGTTATGCCAAAAGGAACCAAACGACGACCATGCTGTTGCAGTTGATATGGCATCACGTAAACTGTCTTCGGCCGAGGCTCGTTATAATTGCTTTGAACGTGAAATGCTATCAGTTGTTTTTGGCCTCAAAAGGTGGCGCCATCTCGTGGAAGGCGGTGACATACTGTGCGTTACAGACCACTACCCTTTAACTTTAATGGACGTCAAGAAGAAGAACAGAGGGCGCATAGCTCGATGGCTGGTATTCTTGTTGTCATTGGATGCTAAGTTAGTTTTCCAACCCGATAGATTAAACGCCCCAGCGGATAGTTTGTCACGGATGTTTGAAGGTGTCACCACTCCAGATGAGGATCGCATGAATCCGCCCCTCACGAAATTACATATTCCCAATTTCAGCAAGCCATTTTATGTATTCAACAACGATTGTTTTAACTGCAATGTTGAGGTAGCTCAAATTACGGTTGAAATGATAGCGGCTGAAACTCGGAGAGACGAATTCATGAACACGTTAGCATTAGCTTTGCAGGGAAAACCTTGGAAAGCTGCTTCGGTCGCAATTCAGAGATTTGTAGATAAATATTCAGCGAATTGCATCTATGACGACCAGCAAGGTGTAATATATTGTGACCTTGCGCATGACCCCCTTGAGTCAGCCAATCTAAAGCTATTTCTTCCCAGGAATTTACAAAGGCAAGTGTTGGATCTTAACCATAGTACGGTTACGGGAGGACATTTCAGTGCCAGAAAAACTTTGGCACGAGTTCAGAAATTGTTTTACTTTCCAAGAATGAGTAGATTGGTCCATAAGTTTGTCCGGGTATGCCATCTGTGCCAACAATATAAAGGCCATGGCTTACGAACCCTTGCTAGACTACAAATCATTCCTTTGAACCATCCTTTCCACACAATCCATTTAGATTAGAAGCAGTCTCTGCCAATGACCAAGAATCCGCGTAAGAATCGCAATGTACTGGTAATAACAGATTTGTTCACCGGATATCTCCTTTGTTACCATGTAAAAAGTTTGATAAGAAACGCTTGTCACGCTGTTAATTAATCATCGCGTGGTCAGTGATAATGGAGCCACCGTGGTGAGCTCAATTACTAAGGAATTTTACAGGCGTTTTGGTATTAAACAATCAGTTACTACCCTTTACCATCCAGCATCTAACAGCGCAGCCGAGCTACAGTGTAAGAAAATTGGTAGGATGATCGCACACTTCTGCGGCGATAACCCGCGTGACTGGGACGAGAAACTTTCTTTATTTATGCTTTCTATAAACAGCTCGGTTGATTCGAGAACTGGCTACACCCCTGCTTTCTTAAATTTCGGCCGAGAGATAAATATAGGAACAGACCGTCCCATTCAAGACACTTTAGATCAGCCACTACCTTTTTGGGCTGCTACACTAACTAGTAATTTGCGTAAAACTTTGGAGAGATTACGGCAGATTAAACATTCTGATCGAGCTTACGAATATGCTAAGCTAAATGCTCATATTCCTAAACCTCTGGAATTCGAAGTTGGTGATAAAATTTGGGTAAAAAGTCATTATTTGTCACACAAGCATAGATATTTCGCGGCTAAACTACAAAGAAAATTTGTAGGACCGTATGAAATTGCGGAGAAAATTTCTCCTCAAGTTTATCGGGTTCGCGAAGTTTCAACTGGTCTCTTGCAAAAGGGGTACCAACACATTTCAAAGTTGAGACCTGTTATTGACGAAATACCTGGTGAAATCACTTAACTTTGTAATTCCAGACTCTTTCAGTTTAAAAGTTGCCAATTTGTCTGATATTTCTACTTTTTATTGCCAGTCTAACTGCTAAGGGAAACATTTCAAGATCTAGATTGGTGACTCATTTGAATAATTTGGAAAAACTGTGTTAAAGTTATTTTATTTTGTTCAGCTCATTTGCAATTTTTATGTTCATTAACTTTCAAAATTTGATTTTCATCCATTACAAGTGGCCTGGTCAAACACCAGTATAAATTTGTGCCACTTCTTTAGAGCCAACAGTTCCTTTTTGTACATTTTTTGATCCCACCAGAAGCTACAGCTAAGTGAACCTAATTAGCTTGATGAAATGGTATTAATGCTAACCGTTGAAAATGCGGGCATTTTACGGTTAATTCATAGTAAGGAGACTTGATAGTAGGGCAGTATCATTTCTCAATTTAACTGCTATGAACGAATGCTGTAAATTGTGAAAAACCCGTTGTGTTAACTCGCGTTGATCAGATCTGTCTCTCTTATTAACTTCGAAAACTTAATTCTGGAGTTTTTGCTGGGAAGCAATGCCTTTTTTTGTTACCTTGGTCTTAAGTGTTAACTCGTGCAAGGTTCCTTTTGTTTTCACTTTGGTCTTAAGTGTTAACTCGCGCAAGGTAACCAATTAAACTCCATTTTTCGTTTTGCTACTAATGTCACTTTGGACGATTAGTTTAAAGCTGTATTCTTTCTGGACCCCCTTTCCATAACAGATAGGATCACCCTTTTGATTGCAAGGCATAGCCTCCGTAGAAGCAAGATCGTGAGGTACCCTATTAACCTTCATTTTGATTAAACGCGATTACTAAAATGAATAACTCAAGTTTTTGAATTTGGACGAAGGTAGGTCCCCTATGATTTCTTTTTGTACCGGGAAGAGTAGTAATGGTCCCTGTTCGGGTTAAAATCACCCATCACCTATTTGGTAGCAGGAGGAGTGTGTCAACTGTTGATACCAAATGCATCAGTTTATAAAGGAAGAACCGTATTTAAGGTTCTACTGACATTGGCCTGTGCCAGTGATAAGCGGCTTTATAGCTAATGAAGTCATTGAGTGTGAAACCACGAACCTAACCAGCAGTTTAGTGGGGAAGCCCAAGCCAGATCCCTAAGCACTTAGGTGATACAGGCACTTGATCTAGAAGCCCCGCTGGAAACCCTCCACCACCCAAACGTGATTTTGCGATTTTAACAAAATTTACTACTCTCTTTTCGTGCAGAGAAGTGCTAAATTCAATTTTTCCCCTAACCTTAGTGGTTTAAACTTTTCATTTTACGCGGTAGTTTTCTTAATTTATCCCGAGATTCACCAATGGACAGTTTTTTATAATTGAATTTTAAATCTTATTTTAATCTCAATAAATTCTGATGCAAAAACTATGGAAATCTGCTTAATAACTAAGATTGTACAATTTGGATGTAGGATATCACTTCTTTAAATGGGAAACCAGAATGAACAAAACTGGACGGAATTTTGTTTTGTAACATGTTGACTGTTAGGAAGAGGTATAAAATAGAATTTTGTAGGCTATATTTTAAAATGTAACTGCTAAAACTATTCATAGGCAGAAAATACTTACCAATCTTAAGAGAGTTTCATGTTATCTAGTCTTGGAAACCAATGATTTGTTTCTAGATGAAAAGTTGATTTACTGCTTATTTACGCCATTGACAACTGCTTCAAACTTTACAAAGATTGTTGTACCTCAAATTTTTGGTATGCCCATATCATCCAACATTTGCAACTTTTGTAACCCAGAATGCGATTTTTAAAAAGAAATGTTAGTTATTTACCTAGGCTAGACAAGTGTTTGCATGCATAATTTAACTAAACATCCTAGTTATGCACAAATTGTAGCAATCCTTTCCTAGGCCTATTGGCAAGTTAAAGAGTTCAGGTGTTGTTGTGTCGGGACAATTTTTGTGCAATGTCCATGTCACTGTTTTATAATTTTGAGTTGATTATTCAACATGAAATTTCTATAATTTTGCCGAAAATTTCTAGATAGCTTAGAACCTTTCCTGGCCCTCTAAACCCTAAGCTGCCGCTCACATGTACAACCCCTAGCCACAAGATACAATTTCTACTCTGGATTTACTACAATTTTAAATATTGTCCATTACTTGCCAAATGGAAAAATTCATACACTCCTGAAGTTTAAAATCTAAATTTATCTTCATTCATCCCATCTTCAGTGTTTAAAAAAAACATGCGTCCGCTTCGTTACGAAGTAATCACACTTTTTTTGGGCACTGTAAAATGTTTATAGCACCATAAATCCAACCCAAATTTAAGTTTGGATGCTATAAAATTACCATTCCTGGGTCTTCGGCAGGTTGTCCACTGTAAACTTCTAAAGAACCACAGAATTATTTATTGTATCATGCAAAAACTGTGCAAAAAATGCAATAACAAGGTGAGTAAACCGTGCAATTAACGTTTAGGTTAGATTTTAATTATACTCTAACTTGCACACGATATTTAAATATTTTCATTGAACCAACAAATTAAAGTTGAAGTTTGGTTGTGACACTTGTTCCCATTTATTCCAAAGAAGTTTATATTAGCCTTAAAAAAAAAGAACTTTACACCGCAACAATTAAGTTTAATTAACACGAATTTTATGCCGTAATAATTTTTTGCAGTTTCGTGTCTTTCTCCCCTGAACATCGGGTCGAATTTCTCAGGTTACCTTCGAAAACGCCTTTTCACTCAACCGGAAAAAAAAATAAAAACATGCGTTAAGCAACATGATAATTAAAAATAATTATTGATGTTGCCTATACTATTAACGTGCTAATGCATGCCTTTTTTTTTTCTTTTCCCTGGTAGGCTACAAAATTTCGTATTTAAAAAAAAAATACAATCAACACGTTCAACATTCATTAACAAACAATTTAACAAATTTTAAGTCGATGCATTAACACTGTTCACCCCTATACAGCTGTGAATATTGTCGCTCGGAATCGTTTGTGTAAAAATCTCGGCGGTCCTGGAGGCTGCCATCTTTGAGATCAGGCGCACTATTTTTGTGGCATTCGGGATTTTCATAGACTTCATAGACCGAAGGCGTTGACGTCAACAATGGTATCACGTGAGCGCGAGGCCGTTGCTTGGTAACATCGCTAACCATGAGTTTATATACTTATAATCTGGATTGCACACGATTTTCTTGTAAATAGTTAGCGACTGCTATTTTAAGTGTGCGAATCAAACATAGTTATTTTGTAATTGCATCATTATTTCTTGTCATTAATATGATGATCGTTGAACAGAATTTAATTCAGTTTTAAATATATCCTAACGTTTTCATTAAATGCTTGACTTGAACCAGTGCTTATTTTTATCAGCATTAATTTTCTCAGGTAAAACCGAACCTTTGACAGACCTTTTTCTTTTCCTTCAATCTAATTTAATTGAAGATGTTACTTTTTAAAATTATACTTGATACTTTTTAAAGTATTTCTTGTTGAGACGCGTTTGGGCTCAGCAGCCAGCTTATTTGGTCGACCTTAGTCTCTGCATTTAGCACTGAACTTTGAGTCGTGGCGGACGTGTGCATTAATGAGTATCATAATAACTCAAGTCACTATTTTAAATTTAAAAAATGTCCGTCAACCCTTAAACTCACTGGCTGTTTGACAACCTCAATATAAACGCTGTCTGATTTATTAAAAATCCTAGATTTTGGGAAGGATCTCTCCGTACCAATATTTACAGGGATCTAGGTGGAACGGAATTAGATTGTAGGTTTAATTGTAAGGTCTTACAGTTGTCCCTCGCCAAATTTTTGGCTGGGCAACTAATCAGTTAGAGCTTTTGA
This sequence comes from Lithobius niger, assembly GCA_023313725.1. Taxonomy (NCBI): domain Eukaryota; kingdom Metazoa; phylum Arthropoda; class Chilopoda; order Lithobiomorpha; family Lithobiidae; genus Lithobius; species Lithobius niger. The sequence goes on from JAHWFP010080151.1 coordinate 33,150, forward strand.
AAACCATTCCGTTTCCTTTAACCGGGATCGACTTATTAAGTGTAATATTGCGTAGTTTCTTTTTTTTCCATGTCTTTATTTTTGGGTCCTGAGCCTGTTCTACCATTTCCAAGTACAAGTTTGCAGAAAACAAGTTTAAAGAATACATCAGCATCATGCGGAGCTGCTGCACTTTTGTCTCAGGGAGGGGGGCATTCTGTAATGACTCATCCTGCCTCAGCTCCTGCCATCGTCAATATTGGACGACCTGATGCTGGGACTGATGCCCCAGCATCTTGATTCCCTTGAGCTTAGCTTGGATGACGATCTTAAGTGTGCCCTGCCTCTATTATTAAACTCACTCACTGTCTTGTTATGTATTCTGAAATCACATCAATTGTTAAGCATGTGCATTGCCTAGCCAACATATTGTTAATTTAGGTAATCACAATAATATTACATTCCAAGCCCCCATTCCACCCCAATCTTCTGTAAGTAATCTTTGGCTTTTTAATTAGAAATTTATTGTCTTTCCTCCCCAATTTCCCTAGTCCTCCACACTTCAGTCATCATGTCCCTTTTATTCATTGTATTTATTCATCACATTAACAATTATTAAGAATTTGTTTGGTTAAGTCGTGGCAGGCGAAGCTATGTATAAAATCTTGCATTGAAACATCAAATATTGAACCCAACCAAATGTCTTATTATTTATTGAATTTCGTACATTGAACCATCCCCACGCTTTAGTATTATCACGTTAGGGTCACCCACTCACCCAAACCTCTACAGCGTATAAAATACGAATGAAGCCATAAAAAACTTAAAGCTCTAAAGGAACAGATATTGGAAAATACATATAAGCCATCAGTGTCGCATTGATACGTGTAAAAGAATCTTCGGCGTCCCAAAAAACAAGCTGGAGCTTCTTTTACACGTATTAGTGCGACGCTGATGGCTTGCATGTCTTTTCTAATATATGTTCCATTAGAGCTTTACAGTTTTTTAGGCTTACATCTGTATTTTATACACTTAAGCACTTTTTAATACTATTATCTATTATTTTTCTTGTTCTAGAAAAGAAAAGAATATTACAATCACCTTAAAATAACTGTTATAAGAGAGCCTTTTTAATACTCAATTCTGAGCTACAAAAATTGAATATCGGTTCGCTGGGTACATCTCGAGGCGAGAGCAAAATTTCCCCAAGAAGAAGAACAACAACAATTATACTCACACTATTCAGCGTTCTAAAGGCCCTAGGCCTTCTTCATGATTTCGTTTTAAGCTATAAAACTTGAGCATCGGTTCATTGATTCGATATCCAGGTGTTCTGCAGCTGTTACGGGCCAGAATTTGGGCTAATTATGCACATCAAGCGAAAAGCCATAAAATTTGGTACACAAGTCAATTCTTAGTTTATAAGTCGAGTTAGCTATGGAACCCTTCGAGATATCCCATAAAGCCCCTTCCTGTGTCCCCACCACACTCATCTGTATGAGGTTATTGACCAACAGATTCTTGCTGATCGTACTAAAACATTGGTACACAAGTCAATTTTGGCAGACAAATCAAACTAGAAGTTGTTGGTCACCAGCCTCATGGAAGGGACACAGGGAGGCACTGGGGAGCTTTGGGTTTTTTTCATAGTGTTCTGTATGTAGTTCGATTTCTACAGCTGCAATGCATATTTTTAGCACGTTCAGCAAGAATTTGTTGGTCATCGATGCATCATGAGAGTGCATGGGGAAGAGGTACTGGGGAGGCTTCGGTGGTATTTCATGAGGCTCCATGGCTGGGTCGATTTTTACAACTAGGAATGACTGATGCACCATAACAAAATTTTTTCGGGTATCAGCGTTATGGAGTGAGAAAATGGGAGACCACTGAGAGGCCTTGGAGGATTTCACGGAAGTTCCAGAGCTATTTTGATTTGTATTGCTAACAATGATTCGTGTACCAATTTTATTCTTTTAGCACTATCTGCAACAATTTGTTGGTCAGGCCTCAGGGTAGAGGGGCAAGGGGCTGGGGAGATAATGTGGTGCCTTGGAGAGTATCTCGAGTGGGTTCCATGAGCAGTGATAGTAGTACAATATGGGAGTTTTGTATGAAATTTCATGCTTTTAGCTTGATCTGCAATAATTTGTTGGTCAAGCCTATGGGAGGGGTGGAGAGCCTGGGGGGGGGGATCCTTGGCGATATTGCACGGGGATCCATGCCTGATTCAATATCTACTGCTAAGAATGACTTGTGTGACACAATTCAAGCGTTCAACTCGATCTGTAATAATTTTTTTGGTCAAGCCTCAAA
>JAHWFP010080158.1:0-12512 GCA_023313725.1 Lithobius niger
AGCATCAGACTGACTGTTCTCCAATGCCAGACCCTGGAATACTAGGGCTGGCTTTTTCTCTGAAGTCTAAATGGTGACAGTTAACATCAGTTCCATGCTGCCAGAAACTAAGTCCCAACTCATATTCAACCAGAGACTAACGGGCAACTTCCTTCGGAGGCAGAGTCCCAACCATACACTTTCGTCCTGAGGCTAAGTCCCCAGACAATGTCACTGACTAGCCTTTGACTGGGGGATTTGTCAGCATCAGACTAACTGTTCTCCTAATGCCCTGGAATACCAGGGGTTGGCTTTTTTTTGAAGGTCAAATGGTGACGGTTAACATCCGCTGGACCTTTATACTTGGTGGTTCGGACTTCTGCGTTCGCAACGCTAGATGCACTTAGGAACGTCGTGTGGCCGAGTAGGGTTTTGCAACCGATCAAAGCACGATTTGGTTACGGCTTTGGCTATTTCATGCCGTTGACCCTCACTTTGGCACAGGGTTTTGATTCTCGTTTTCGTTAGAAGGAAAGGCCTTCTTCTGCGTTCGCAACGCTGATGTAGGGGTCCAAGTAATAGTTGTAGAGAGCTGGAGGGTGATTGCTAATTCCTGTCAGACTACAAGGTTTATTCAGCGTTGGCTGTTACAAGGTGCATGAGTTAATGAAGAAATGCCCTAGAAGTCGAGATCCAGACGATCTTGATGCAGCTGCCAACAAGTTCGTCCAGTGAGCCTTCTTTTCGAGCTCTCGTCCGTGCAGATGTTCGTGCGACAAGTGGTGCACCACCAAATGGTCTCGTGTCGTTCCTGTCTGTACTTCCTGCACACCTGGCATCTGCGGCTTTTCGTACTCTTTTCGTGGCAATGACTGGTACCCATGACGGCTGGAAGTCTTATTGGGCGTGCCTTGCGTACCTTATTGATGAGTTGGTTGGCGAGCGATCTTCTGTAAGACAGCTGGGAGCGTTTGCCGGCCTTTTCGGTGCCGCTGACCATGACCATGTTGAGACTGGCATTGACGAGAATCTAGTTGAGCTTTTGGAAGAAAAGGTAGCGGTGCCATCTTATGGACCTTCTGCCGACGTAGAACGAGGAGATGAGGTGATTGGCAATGTCCACACCATTCATGCATTCCGTGTAAGTGGTGGCTGCTGCCGGGCAAGTGACTAGGCGTTTCTGGCCCCCGATGAGTCGTCTGATGGTACATTCTTCCGACAAGGGATCCACGTGCGTGCTGAGTATAGGGACAGCCTTGGTGTCGCACCAGATGCTCAGCAGTAGTCGGCCACTTTTACGCAGGACACTGTCACCGCGTTCGTGCTCCTTCTTGAATTTGCGCAACTCCTCAGTGAACTCGTATGGCATTCCAGCGGCATTGGCGCGCAGGCTCCCGCATGCAAAGATTCCTAGCTTGGCGTAGAGGAACTGAAACAGCAGTGCTGAAGTGAAGCGGTTGTCACTGATGATGGTATAACCCTGGTTGAGGTAGTGGCGCGCGGTGTAGATCGTTGTGTGAGCCATCTTGTTGTTCTTGAGTTCCTTGGCGGAGTCTTGGGCGGGGTCCATGGCCATGTAGCGCTTTTTTCCAATGTGTGCCTCGTCGTTGAGGATGTAACCATCGAACGGATCGCAGAGAGTGAAGTGTTCGAAGCCTACCTTGATGGGCTTCTTGGGTTAGTATATCTTGATCATGGATCTTCCGGTGTACGCAGTCATGGACTCGTCTATGCAGAGAACTGGTCCGGGCTTCCTGCACTTGCGGAATGCCTCGTTGATGGCCTCCATCATCGGTCGCGCAGGATTATTATTGTGTCCATGTCCTCCTTGGCCTTCTGCTCTTCGATGGCTTGCATGGTCGTGGGCGAGGCAGTCTGGATATTGGTACCAGTGAAGGACGGTTCTTCGGACAGCCGAAAGTTGTTCCAAATTTGATTAAACCTCGTTCTGGTCATGGTCGACCTGATGGAGTGGTTTCCCAGGTCTGCGGACGTGGACCAATACTGCGCCATCTCTGGCAGGTCGTTGTATCCCATAATGACCAGTATTCCGATGAAAGCCAGAAACTCCTCTTTCGTCAATGGTTCCCACATGGGAGTGGGTTCTGGTCGTTTCCGTTTCGGCGTTGTTTGGCAGGCTTGCGTGGTGGTCGTTACTGTTGGGGTCACCTCGGCAGCTGGCTCTTGGCTAGAGTTGGAAATGAATTCTGCGCTTTGGATTTGCAACGACTGGATCGGCGAAGTTGATGACGAAGACTCTGACTGGCTTACCCTGAGTGTCTTATCCACCTCTGAGCACATCTCCTGTAGCTGCAACCGTCCTGTGCTCGGATCATCTGAGGGTTCTACTTGAGAAGTGCTTGGCTGAATCTGTTGGCTGAAACGGTATCAACAGTTTGGGCTATCATGGCGCGTCGCATCTTCTGGAGGAAGCCATTTTGTAGTAGCAATGATCGTTTTCTTTTTCGGCGCTGGGGTAGCTCAGGGTACATTGGTGGCGGTTTTGGTATATCTGGGTACATTTTATTTTTGTAGAACTTGTCGTACAGTACGACTCGCCAACCTCGTTTGAGAGCTTTCAATTTACTCGGTTCCAGTGACGGTGGTGGTGACGGTGGTGGTGGTGGCTCTGCTGCTATGTTGGCTGTCGTTGTGGTTGCTCTTTCATTCTCCGACGACACGATGTAGATTACTTCCTCGGGTTCGCTGCAGTGATTCATGAATGTACCTGAACTAAGTTTCCCCCAGTGATCATTGGCAGAGGTGGGGATGGCGCAACTTCGGAGCTCAGCTTGTGATATTGGGTATTAATGGGTTCTGTGCTCGAGACCTCTTGTGCTGGAGATATGCTGGACTATGTGCATTCGTTTGCTGGTGTGGGACAGCTTAGAAGAATCGACCAGCCGGGCCCTTATGTGGGTGACGCTTCTGATTGCAATGTCGGACAACCTGGCATTGGCATGGGCGTAGTGGAGGCTGGCGGTCTTGTCATACTGTCTGGCCTTGTTTCTTCCTCCTCACTGCTGGATGTAAGCTTGACGTCGTCATCGTCCTCCAACTCGCTTTCGCCTAATTCGTCGTCCAACTCCTCCTCTTCCTCATTGTGGACTGACTCGTTGCTGCTGCTGTAGTAGTCCTCGTTTTCCTCACAGTAATATGGGTACTCATGCTCCTCCTCCTCCACGGCAGCATGTGGTTGTTGTATGTGTGGCTGCGCTTGAATCGTCCCGGCAACTTCTTCTATGGCCACGTCTGGTTGTAGGACATGTGGCTGTGCTTGGCTCGACCCGGTGGCTTCGGCTATGGCCACGTCTGGTTGTAGGACATGTGGCTGCGTTTGGCTCGACTCGGCCGCTTCTTCCATGGCCACATCTGGTTGTAGTATTTGCGGCAGTGGTTCACTCGGACATCCATTGAGTGGCAAAAACTGGCAGTAAGTGATGTAGGGTGTAGGTGGCGGTGGCTGATCCAAGGACTCGACTGCTGAGTTGACCACGGCGGCATTGTCCTCTACAGCATATGGCTCCCCATGACTCGAAGTCCCGACATTGTCTTCTTGTCCCGGCATTCTGGCTGATGTAGCGATCCGATTGCTGCGTTTGGCATTGCTAGCCCTCTCTTCCACGAATTGGTTGGTCCTCCTTACGATGAAATCTGCTGTCTCCTCGAAAATTTCCATGAAGAAATCCAACTCCTTGCTCTTCTTATTGCATTTTCCGGTGTAGCCCATTGGAGGTCCAGAGAAACCTCTTGTGTCTTGGTACTTGTTTAGCTGTTTGCTCCAAATCTGATGAAGTTGGCGCCTGGTGTTGCCGGTCTTAGACTTCTCTACAACGGAGTAGCTGGGAAAGTCGTCCATCGGAGCTACCGCAGACATCCTCCTGTCTGCCTGGTTCTGGTCGAAGAGATGATCAGCATGTGGCGAGTCGGGCGCTTTATATGCATGCGTGTGACCACTGCGCATCGCTTTTGCCCAAATTATGCAAGATGGTGAAGTAGCTTCGAGAAGGTGCTATGTTGTGCAATACCCGCTGAACCCGCATCCGAGTGCGGGACATCAGGCTGCGACAGCATGACGTGAAACGTGTCAATGGAGGTCGCAGAAACAGCAGCTGGTTGCGAAGGGCAATAGGATGGAGATGGCCAGACACTGCAGGTGATCATCCATTCTGGCTTTCGATAAAGCCGCGTGCCACTGAGGCGAACAAGGTGTTTGGCATCGGAGATTTGGGGGGAAGACGACCAAACACCCGTCTTGCTGCCCGACATACGGGTTTGAGGCTAAAACCACCCAAAAGGCAGAAAAAGACATGGGAAAGCAGTGGCAGGATGGTCGTGGTATGGAGAATGGAATTCCCGAGGGTAAAGCCGAACGATGGATGTGTTATGTGGACTCCAAGTTGCTTTTTGTTCCCGAAGTAGTGTTGCCGAATGGTTATTAAAAAAAGAGAGATGGTGAAACAAAAACCGAAAACAAGTACAATCGGAAAAAAACGGAGCAGGGTGAAAACAAAAAAGGTCGCAAAACGAGGTGGGTTTTTACCATTGTTGGCATTGCTGGGACCCATCTTAGCCGGTGTAGGTGGTCTAGCTGGAGGTACCGCCGGTTTCGCCGCTGCAGTTAAAAAGAGCCAGAACGATGCAAAGGTAACGGAAGAAATGGTGAGACATAACAAGAAGATGGAGGGTTCGGGGCTGAATTGTAAAAAGAAAAAAAAAAAGCGAATCATGGCAGAGGGCTCTTTCTAAGGCCAGTGAAGGTCTGATCGATTTTACTAAACCGTTAACGAATCTTGATTTAAACAACTTAGTCAAAGTTTTGAAAATTCCTAAATACAGAGGTACTTTTAGGAAGGATCGTCGGCCGTTAAAACCTAAACCTCGTGGCGAATGCAGCATCGTTAATCTCGAAAATTTTCATGATAGAAACGTAAGGCGTTGGGTGGCTTACTCGATAGTTACTGACATACCCTCTTATTTCGACAGTTTCGGCAACCTCGAACCACCGACATCCATTTCGGAGTATTTGGGTCCCATTAAATACAATTACGACAGGGTGAAAAATTTTAATCAAACATTGTGCGGTCATTTCTGTTTATTTTTCTAAGTTTCTCGTGCAAGGGATATGATTACGAAGATATTTTAAGACGGTTAGCTCTTTAACTCAGTTATCTTCATTGTTCTTCATATGGATTGGTAGGTCTCTGCTTTGACCATGGTATACAACGAGTCTTGGTTAGGTATATATCTATCTGGTAATCTTTATCCTCCGTGCTTGCCGTATCAGCCATTATATAAATCACGTGGCCATCGCGCATGATGATCAGTATTTCTGTTATACTTAGAGTTGATGGTTGGAGAAGTCTCTCAAGATCGAGATAAACTTGAAATCCTATGTCTTTGGGTACACTTTCCGACAAATCAAAAAAGTTAGTTATTAAACACCGTATCTTTATATCTGGAGGGTCTGAACTAGATATATAGTCTCCGCTACTTCCTATATTCATTCCCAGGATATACCAACCGGATGTTGATAAGTAGTATTGGCGAGGATAGTTATTGTTACACGTGAAAAAGTGACCTTTAGGGTAAGGACTAGTTCCGCGAAAAGTAACTACACAGTCGATACGTGGATTTATATATCTTTCCATCACAAAACCGACGTTGTCAAAATGATTCTTGGCTTCCTCCGCATCTGGTGGGAGTTTTTTTTTTTACTTTTAAAGTAACCATTTGACTATCGACGTAACCCTCAGTAGCCACGTCGTGTTCCGCGGTTAGAGGGAACGTAAATTTGATTCGTCTATTTTTTGCATCAAGTACCCCATCCTCGTCCTCGTTCAACACCGTTTGAAGTTTGTCTATTTCGTAGGCATCTCTAATAACCTCAAAGAAATAGTCTCTATTAACAGCTTCCGAAGGGCTTTCGGGGCTCGCCAGGTTACTGATTCGTTTATTTTTTTGCGTCGAATATGTTGCGAGAGTCCATGATCAAGGCATTGTCAAGTTTGGTTTCTAATTCGTTTGTATCGAGAAGCTTCGCGTCGACGTATTCTTTATTGGCGGCATCTTTAGATTGTGTGGGAGATGCAAGATTCTTGATTCGTCTCTGTTGCGCATCGAGTACCAAACGCTCACCTTCATCCTCGTTCAATGCCGAGTGAAGTGTGTCTATGCGGTACCCGTCTCTAATAGTCTCGAAGAGAAATTCTCTAGTAACAGCTTCCGAAGGTTTTTCTGGGTTCATGAGGTTACCGATTCGTTTATTTTTTGCGTCGAATATTTCGCGAGAGTTCATAATCAAGGCATTGTCAAGTTTGGTTTCTAATTCGTTTATACCGAGAAGATTCGTATCGACGTATTCTTTATTCGCGGCATCCTTAGATTGTGCGGGGGACGCGAGGTCCTTGATTCGTTTATTTTTTGCATCGAGCATTCCATCGGGACCTTCCTTCAAAGCGTAACCGAGTTTGGTTTCCACTTCGTTTATAACGACAAGCTTCGCGCCGACGTATTCTTTATTCGCCGCATCTTTAGATTGTGTGGGGGATGCCAGATCTTTGATTCGTCTATCTTTCGCGTCGAGTTGACCATCGGCACTTTCCTCCAACGTAGTTTTTTTTTATTTTTTACGTCTGTCAACTGAGAATAAGTCACCGCATCTTCGGCATCTACGCCAGCAGCTAGATTAGTTAAGCGATTCATTCACATGTCCGATACAGTTTTTGAATCGACGTAATCCTTAGTCGCTGCATCTTTAGATTGCGAGGGAGTTTCGAGATCTTTAATACGTTTCTTTTCAGCGTTAAAATGTCCATCCGCATCTTTCTTCAATCCTACGTCGGCTTTAAATTTTTTTACTTCGTTTTCTAATTCAGTAAATTGGGAATAAATTACAACATCTTCGGATTCTGTAGCAGCTCTGACTTTAGTCAGTCGCTTATTCTGCATGTCGTAATCATGGTTCAGGTCTAATATAAATCCTATACCCGGAACCCCTTTCACATCTCTTTGCGTTCATTTCAAAGACTGTCCAAATTTATTAACCGGCATTTTGACGATTCTTTTTTTTTATATAAACAAAAGGAATAAGAAATGTCTCATTCCAACTGGTATGGAAATCTTTCGAGTCTGTTGCAATCAAATTCTCTAGAAGTTAAGACGGAAAATGCGACGAATTTAAAAAATGGAATAAAGTATGTCTTATCTCCTTCCGTAGAATTCGAGGATTTAAAAGAAATAGGTTCTCCCATTTTGAACAAAGATTCCCGGTGTAAGGGATGGATTTCTCCGTCGACCCCCGAATCTCAAACCGCGATGAAACATCTTAAACGATGCATCTGCGAAAAATTAGAAATTGAAACCGAAGAGCAGAAACCCGTTTCTCTGAAGATGTTCAGTTACCCAAATTACTCGCACCCAGCTTCCACCTGCTACCCATTTTGTCAAAAGGCAGACGGTGAGTCGGATAAGCCGCTGTGTCTCAGAACGTGGGTGTACAACGACATCCACAAAACTAAAGGAAAACTTAACAAAAACGTTATAGAAAAACCGTGGTTTAACCTGGCTCCGTGCGGAAGTATGTCCTTGTCGGAAGTTAGTGGTAAAATTAACTCCATGTACATCAGCAACGACGCTCCCAGAACCGTAAAACTTTGGTGTAACGTAGATTACGGTGACGTCGAATCTAATACATTCAACGAAAAGTTTTCGGACAAAGACTTTATGAGTTTGATTTCTGAATAAGAAAAAACGATGGATATTCAAAATTACGATTTCTTCGTGCCGATCAAGAAACCCTAAAATCACCCATTTCTACCTTCAAACATCAGATGCCTGATTATAGGACCGGCAAACTGCGGGAAGACAAACTTACCGTTTAATTTTATCTGTAACAAAGGATGGTTGGATTACGACAGATTATACGTGTACAGCAAAACTCTGTGTAAAGCGAAATACCGAGCTTTACAGTCTATATTTTACGAAATTGAGGGCACTGTAGGGCGGGAAATCGCGAGTTTTCACGACTCTCAAAACGATTTAATTCCTCCCGAGGAGTTGGACACCAAGTTTCGTAATCTCATGGTTTTTGACGATGTTCTTTTAGACAAACAAAAAAACATAGAACGTTACTTCGCTCAAGGCCGTCATTCTAACGCCGACGTTTTTTATTGCAGTCAGTCTTACACCAGAATTCCCAAACAAGTGGTTAGAGATAACGCCAATTTATTAATCGTCGGTCCTGACATGGAATTGCCGGAGTTTAAAACGTTGTGTAGAACGTGTTGGGACGATCCCTACGGGTTTTTATCGATCGACAAAACGTTAAACGAGGGACGTTATAAACGTACGTTTTTGTTCGATGACAAAAGAAAGAAAAAAGATAACATGGAAAAGAACGTGAAACATTATATCTCAAAAAACGTTTACGGAAAAAATTTTTGAATCAACGTTTGGACGAACGAGATCAAGAAGAATTTTTACAAGAACTTTTTAAACCCGTCGTTAGTACTTTGAAACCTACCGTTGTTAATCTACCACCACCCGTAGTGAGTCCTGCTAAACCTATTGCCGGTTTTCCAACGAGAAAATGACTAAAACGTATACGAAACCTACTCCCATAAAAAAACTTATAAATTCGTGGATGAAAATGATGAAGAGTGGGAAACCACAGCGAACGAGACGGAGAAGTTTGAATCGCCGAAACCTTCCATCGAGCATTCAACTCCGATAGCGCGAGATTCCAATCTTTCCGAATACTCGACTCCAGCTACGCGAACCGAATACGCCTCTATCAGTACGGGTTTGAAAGTCACTCCCACACTTTCGGCAATACAAAACAAACGTGTGTCGAAGCCTCCAGAACTTCCAAATTTCTCAACCCTCAGATCTTTGGATAGTCTGTTACCTGGCCAGTCATAGGCCAAATGGCGAAATATTTCCTGATGAAATTTTTCCAACATCCCAAAGAGACCAATCCTGTCTTCGGACTGCAATACGACATGAAAACTGGAGAAATGAGCATCGCTAATAAACCCGTAAAAATATTCGAGAACGACATAGTGGTCAGTGGTAATCAGTACGCGGGAAGACGAGGACTTTGGAGTTTGCTGGTTTTTAAGGAATTGAAGGAGCAGTCGTACGCTCCCGAAGTCAAGGCGAGTTACGCTTCTCTTTTAAAAAACATGCACGCTATCTACCATAACAACGATCCGGGCACTCGAAAACCTAAGTTGAATCGTAGTGCCAAGCACGCGTCGATAATAGGTCGTATCTGGGAGGATATGAAAACTAAGAAAAAGGGAACTGGTATGGTAAAAAAAACCGGGATCAGGGTGGATTACAGGTACTAAGACGATCCTAACGATCTGGTCGAAAGACTGAGGCTTTTGTACTGGTCAACCCAAGCGGGTCACGACGGTCACAGGAACGAAATGATAGCAATTTTATCGGAATTAGAACAACAAAGGGTCATCACCGCTAGAGAAAAAAAGAACGCTTATCAGAATTTAGGTTTACGAAAAAAAATTGTGTATATTAAAAAAAGAGGCCAAGATGAAGTATTGCGTGAAATGTAAACGATCCATGCCTAACCGGCCCGAACCTCCTACCATTATTACATCGAAAAATAACAGAAGTATGGAAGTCTACTTTTGCGAAGTGTGCGGAACGAAAAGAGCTTCCTTCATCAAGTCTGGAAAAGGAATCGTAAATAAAATCGTAGACAATTTACCGGTAGAAGTTCATTTACCCGGATATCAATATTGCGGACCTGGAACAAAACTAAATCAGAGATTAGCTTCAGGGGAACCTGGAATAAATAAACTGGATGAGGCGTGTAAAGAACACGACATCGCCTATTCAAAAAGTTCAAATTTAAACGAACGGCACGTCGCCGATGAAATTCTTATATCTAAAGCTCGAAAAGTACGTAAGGATCCTACAACCTCTTGGAGAGAAAATTTAGCCGCTGCTATCGTTAAAAAAATAATGGGGATGAAGCTCAAATTCGGAATGGGAAGAAAAAAAAACCGAAATGGATCAACTCGTAAACGAGCTCCACAAACCAACGCGGAAACATTTTCCGAGGCGGAAAGTGATTGTGCGGAGTCTGAATGATCTATGGCAAGCGGACTTGGTGGAAATGATACCTTACTCTAACGTTAATAAAGGATTTAACTACCTACTGACTTGCATTAACGTCATGTCCAAGTTTTCTTGGGCCATTCCCCTTAAATCAAAATCCGGTGTAGTTGTGACGGAAGCTTTTAAGAAGATTCTCGAAGGAACGGCACCCCCTAAAAATTTACAAGTTGATTTAGGCAGTGAATTCTACAATAAAAACTTTAAAGCGCTCCTTGAACGTCACAACATCAACCTGTACTCTACCCACTCTGAGAAGAAAGCGAGTGTTGTAGAACGTTTCAACAGAACGCTGAAAACTCGCATGTGGAAACAATTCACCAAGCAGGGAACTATCAATGGGTACACATTATTGATGAGTTAGTTTCACGGTACAATGACATGGTTCACTCCGCAACTTAACTAAAACCGAGAGAAGTAACCAAACGTCACGAATCGTCACTGGAAATTAAACCGAAACAATCGTTGAAAAAACCCAAATTTGTCGAAGGAAATAAAGTCAGAATTTCTAAAGTAAAGAAAATTTTTGAGAAAGGGTATTTACAAAATTTTACTAACGAAGTTTTCACAATCCGTAAAGTACAAAAAACCGAACCCGTTACTTATCTATTAAAAGACGAATTGAACGAACCGGTGCTCGGAGGTTTCTACGAACAAGAAATTCAAAAAAACTCTCGTTCCCGATTTATTTTTAGTGGAGAAAGTAATAAGACGAAAGAAAGATACAGATGGAAAAATGATCTATTTCATTAAGTGGAAGGGATATGATTCAAAATTTAATAGTTGGACGGATAATATTAGCAGTTTATCCTCTTAAGCACTCAAACTTCTAATATCATTGGTAAAATGCACTCGTAAACGGTTCAAGAAATTTTTTTTTCTCATCCTTCCAACTTTTTGTTCCTCAATATTTCTTTTAAAAAAATATATAAAAATTTAAAGTTGTACCAAACATTTTATTCCTCGTTATTTAAAAAAAGGATTTCTCGTTTCAGAAATGGAAATTAAAACCGTTTTCACCTGCATTTATTGCACAGAAACCTTCCGTACACAGCATCTGCTGCGAAACCATCTACATTCGAATCACCCCTCTGACTGGGAAGAATGCGCTTGTTTCGTAGACGATTTACCCGATTATCTCAACAATCACTGCCTTTCACGAACGCATGGACTTTGTCACCGAAGATACAAAATGCCACTGTCGGAATAATTCGGTGATCCACTTCGCTTCTTCCTGTCTGCACGCATGGCTTTGCAAAATCTGCTAGTAATTTGTCTGGAACAGATGGTTAATTGTAAGGTGCAGCTTTGTTTGGGAATCGAATTTTTTAGAAACGATACATTATCGGAGACTGGTTTTTGGTCCAGATATTCGGAATTATACAACCCGAATGACATTCCCGCTGTATTGGACGAAGCATTCCGTAAAATTCAAGAATCCATCGACGTTTATGCCAGGGAAGGAAGTGGTTGGGCTATAAAACGAATCACCAACTTGATCATCAAAGTGGCAGAGTATCGACCGATGCAAGCTTCGTCGTATATTCCACTCCCTAGAAAACTGGAGGCCAAGGCAAAATCGGTGGTAAATGTTCAAAATCTAAACGATTCAAAATGCTTTCTATACTCTACGCTATCGTCGGGTTTGGGGTTAGACAGCACTAACCCCGAAGATTACGAAGGGATCGAAGACATGCTCGACACTAGCTCTCTCTCTTACCCGACCAAGTTCGAGGAAATTGAAAAGTTTGAAATGCTGAACGATCTTTCGATCAACATCGTCGGTTTTAACGATGACGAGGGATTGTACCCGCTCAGAGTTTCCAAGAACTACGACGGACTACCCATCGACCTTCTCTCGTTGAGTGACGCGGACAACATCCATTACTGCGGCATTACGGACATCGCTACGTTTTTACGATATCGAGGCTCGGGGACTAACGCCAAATACTATTGCCGAAACTGTTTCGCAGGATTTGGAATGGAGTGGTTGCTTTTAGTTCACCGAAACGAATGCGTCAAAATCAATCCTGCGCAAGCTCTCCGATTTAAAGCTGGAGGAGACAACTTTCTCGAGTTTCGACATTTTAACCGTCACAACCCCTTTCCTCAGATCATCTATGCCGACTTCGAGTGTCTACTCCTACCCATCCACACCGCTCAACCGGGACCACCGACGAGCTCGACCACCCGAATTCATCGACACGCACCTTGCAGCTTTGGTTACGTCGTGATCAGTCAGAACGGGAAGATCGTTCATCAAGATTACTACTTGGGAGGAGATGCGGTGGAAGTTTTTTATAAACGCATGAAGAAAGAAGCGCGACATTATAACGAGTTGTTGAAAAGGATACTACCCCTCAACCTTTCCCCAGCCGAACAGGTAAGTT
>JAHWFP010080174.1:2764-13028 GCA_023313725.1 Lithobius niger
GGGGGGGGGGGCAAGATCTGGCCACAGATGACCACGCGGGGGGAAGGGGGGGTTAAAATGGCTTAAAACGGTCACGTGGGTTTTGAATGGCCCCTAATTCGGGTTATTATTTGCTACTAAAATGTCACGCTAGGCCAACTTATTTCTTATACGCTGTAGGGTGCTATAGGTTTGACGTGCACCCAGTTGAAGCCATGGCGTTGAAGGCGAGCGGGACAATTTTGCCAGATTTTATAATCGAAAATTCCTAGGATCGTTTACATGCCACAATCGACATGAGAACTAGGCCTCACAGGACCCTTCTCTTCCCGAATATGCCAGGAGTGGATGAGGTCAGGATCGAACCGAGGACCTCTTGCACATGAAATGATCGTTATCTAACCATTAGGCTACCTTGTCCCATATGCTGCTACCGTGCCCCCCAAGACTCTTTTCGTATGGGTCTCGGTTTAATCTCCGTAGAGGGTCCAGACAAAACCTGGAAAAACCTGGAAATCTCATGGAAAATGAAAATACAGCCGAAATTTCAAGGAAAACTTGAAATTTTTGGAAAATCAGGGAAAAGACAGGGAAATTTTCCTGTCAGGGAAAAGACAGGCAAATATTTCAATTCGTGCTTTAATATGTTGACGTATTTTAGATCAATAAACCAAATGTTAGCCTAGTACCAATATCTGGCATGAAAATGCGTTTTAGTACCGTCTAGACTAGTCTCTAAACAACTATTTTGTGGGATGTTGAAGTGTTTTCGTACAAATATTTACTAAAACATTAGCTACTGCCAGTTTTCCTAACTAAACTTCTTGTGAATACCTGGAAATTGCCATTGGATGCACCTGGAAAACCTAGAAATGTCAGGGAAATTGAGAATTAAAAAATTGTCTGAACCCTGTAGTGACTTCTTGGTGAAATTGGTTGAACTAGGAATGTTCTGCTTATAGCTAATTCTCTAGGAATTAGGAATTCTCTAGGAATTAGCTAGGAATCAACTAGAAATTCTCTGTTTGCGGAAGCGTTCCTCCAGTACCAACCCAGCACCCACTAGACTACCTGAGGCTTTACCTTGGGTAATAGAGCAGCGCCATGTGACGTCATATTAGCTACAAGAGAGATAGCTGCAAGGGGCACTGGATTAAAATGGAGGGTTAAACAACGGCACTTCTAGTCAAGGCAGTGCGTTGAGAGGGGATTTCACAGGCTTAAAAAAAACATTGTTTTCTCCAATCCTTTATGCTGCTAGGTTGTAACTGGAAAATAAAGATTCCACTAGCTTAAAAATGTGAGCAACTGCCAACCAATCGACAAAAATCGCGCATTATAGGCCTAAGAAATCCACTCTAAGACGCCTTTCTTTTCCCCCTCCAGTGACCCTTGCAGCTATCTCAGTTACTGGCTCCAGCATAGTGATATACAATAATACAACGTTGTATCACTGCCCTATAACGAACGTTGAATGCTGACGTTGTCTCGTTTTTCTCCTTAGCTGCCGCCATTTACCATCAAAACGCGGAAATACGGCTCAGCAACGCGCTGATGGCATTCACGGCCTTCAGCATGACCTCCATCCTGCTGGTTTCGGACTAATCTATTGTCGCCTTACGATCGCCACCATACGACGTGGCAGCGAACTTTATAAAGTGCCACGACCCAAGGCCAGTGAGATATAGTTACTGCGTTTCTCACTCCACGTCCAGGCCTGTCAGCTTTGTGCACTTCCGGTATTTAGTTAGTGACAACCACGCCAGGAGTCGTCCAGTACCGTACGTCATGAAAACCAAAGGGGATTGGCATCTGAACAAAATTTCTGCGGGAAAAATTGGTAGTTTGCTCAGCTCTACCTGTTAAACCTTAAGCGCGTGAAAATAACGATCAAATTGCGAGAACAGGCTCATACTGATGACTTTTCATGCATTCACTTATTGCAGAAGCAAATTCCTTGGGGTTCTGAGGTCTAGCGGTTTTTTTTTAACTCCCTGTATAATTAACCAGCGACCATTAATTATACCAAAGATGCGATTTTCTTCAGGCTGTTCATGAAACGATTTATAATTATATTTTCATAAGGAGCTCACAATCAATACTTACTCTAAAGCAAAACCATAAACCGACCAAAAGGGGTGATATCATACCAAAAACCCCATAAGGGTAAAGGGACCCATCAAGTTTTTGCCATTGACAGTAGTGATATCAGAGCCAAAATGGCTGCCACCAAGTTTTCCGGTCCAAACCTGATCACTCAATTTTACCTGACACCTCGGTGTTGTCAGTTAAGCTTGAGTGATCACGGTTCGGACCACAAACTTGGTAGCAGCCATTTTGGCTCTGGTATCACTACTTTCTATGGCAGAAACTTGATGGGTTGT
The DNA here is from genome assembly GCA_023313725.1 of Lithobius niger. Lineage (NCBI taxonomy): Eukaryota > Metazoa > Arthropoda > Chilopoda > Lithobiomorpha > Lithobiidae > Lithobius > Lithobius niger. The sequence continues at coordinate 5,128 of JAHWFP010080174.1, forward strand.
TTTACCCTTATGGGGCTTTTGCATGATGGCTACCTCCACATCATCTTCAGGTCCATTATCCGTGAGCTTTATTTACATAATGACGCACCATTTTAAAACAGAAAACAACCAAATTCCGAATAAGTAAGTTGCATGACACAATGGATGACCTTGACTGAAAACACCTAACAGTTTGTATCCACTTTGTCCCGCTGTGCATCTTCATCCTGTTTTGCTTCGTCCTTAAACTATAGTTAAATATTCAAACTAAATTATAGTACTACGTTTTTCTGCAAGAATTCTTTAAAACGACACCATAATTATCTTTCAGTGGCCCATAGTTTCGATGATATCACACGTTTCCCTCACCGACGATTCTTTTTTCAACCTGCATTGAAAGCTGAAAGACGCGCCACAGACCAACCACTCTCGTGTCAAAATACCAAACTAAGGTGACGTCACTAATATAGTAGTGCTGCAGCTAAAAAAAAATCAACAGCGCTCTAGCAGCAGTAGTTTTCTTGTAATGCCCATTATACACTTTGCCACGGGTATCCACTTCGCCCCAGCCTCCCCTAAACGATATACATCATGAATGCATACACCAAAATCACTACCAAAACATTAAAACGTTGACACTTACAATATAAAAACATAAACAATTAAAATCAGCACGTAAAGCCAGAGGCAGTTCAGTTGCCACCCACCATCTTGGATTGACGTGTATCACCATTATGAAATATTGACTGGCCGATTTTTGTGCAGCTCAAACCATGCGTCCATTATTGGAAAATTTTTAATGCTGTTCATAATGCATGAACAATTTAAAATTCATGAAGAAAATGCATTAACATGCATTAAAATTCATGATGTGTATCGTTTATAGGTGACCAAGACAGAGCAGTAAGTTGCCGAAAATTAAAAATATCTGGTCTTCCTTTTGCTTTTTGCGAGCTCTTACTCTCTCAGGGAGTGAACATTTAAATATTGCAGTCTACGCCTGCAAAATAAACTTTTTGGATTGCATAAAGGTGACTTACTGTACGAGTACATTTTCGCTGATTGCGTATTTTCAATTCACATCATTAAAAACGTATAATGTGCGCGCATGTTTGTACATCTACTCCACTGGAACCAGGGCACCTACAAACATGGGGGTAGGCGCTGGGTAAAAGTAGACCACAGAGTGCGTCTTATGTCCATTACATTTAACTACAATGGTCTTAATAATATTGTTACTACACTAGTGGTTTTAAATCATTTTTTTTTATGGAACTTTTATTCTTTAATTTTTTATTTGCCTATTTAATGTGGTGACATCATCTTATTTTGGTCGATATTTAAAAAATTTTAAAAACCTAATTAGTGACAGTGTGAGACAATTGGCCATTCTCCCCTACCCTGCCTTTCCTACACGTCTTGCGATGCCATCGGGGATCTTTGTGTCCCTGGTAGGTCTAACCTTGGTGGTAAGGCAGTCGTGTCCCTACCCACCCTACCTATTCCAATTCATTTGGCCATGCTATTTATAAACTTGTTTTTTTTTTGTTTAACTTGTACGCAGGTTTTTAATTTTTGCTTTTACATTTAAATAATTCAATTCATTACTCTTTATCATACCTTCCCATCTTGCTTTTGTCTTCATAATTTTATTTCCGTCTTTTTTTTAGGCTGGCAGGTAGTGATCGCCTGGGTCCCTGTAGCTCCAGCAACAAATTATTATTATTATTATTATTAGAACCAAGTGAAAGATAATTAAATTGCGCTTCGGTTAAGCCTATTTTCCTCGCTGTAACTTGATATTATGATCCTCAAATACGCGAAAAACCCAGAAGAAATAACGTCGAAAGTCTTTTTTTTCCCTTTTCCCCATGATGTTTGTTCATGACGTCACAGTTTATTCATGAAAACCTCCTCGAACGAAGCGAGACGACGCCAACGGAGCGAGCTAAGAGAGCGATGTTGCTAGGGGCTACATCATTAAAAACGTATGATGTGCGTGCGTGTGTTCGTGTCTGCACTTCTACTCCTCTGGAACCAAGGCACCTACAGAGATGGGAGTAGGACCAAACGAAAGATAATTAACTTGCTCTTCGGTTAGGCCTATTTTCATCGCTGTCACGTGATATTATGATCTTCAAAAAAAGCGAAAAACCGTGCAAAAATAACGTCAAAGTTTTTTTGTACCCTCATGGTGTTATGTTCATGACGCCATCGTTTGTTCATGAAAACCTCCTCGAGCGAAGCGAGACGACGCCGACTGAGCGCGCGATGTGGCTAGCTCATCTCTATATTACTTACTACGAAATTTCGTGCTTGGCATCAAAGAGCGCACTATACAGGTAGATTGGGAATATACATGGTAAAAAAAAAAATGTTAAAAACATTAAAACAATGTAGGCTACCCTCAAAACTGAAGATTCGATTGACCATTTCAAATCGTTCGTGGTGTGGCACACTTCATCAAAATCCTAAAATAGCTTCCTCGCAACAAGGGTGTTTTTGTTTTTTTGGGGTCGCCAAATGGTTGTCAAAGATGAAGCGTGTGTTTTTTTTTTTTAAATTTGTTTCAGGTTTCCAGTAAAAACCTTTTTAATGAGATCAAACTGCCCCGCCTGTGTGTACAGAAAACATAAATCTCGTTTCAGGCACACCTCTGCCATTACTTTCAAGGTACTTTAGCTAGAAAAATGGCCGAAAACTTCATCATTCATGCCATTTTTTTGTTGTTGTTCTTTTGTAATTGCACCAAAGAGCCGCAGTTTGAGTTACGGCTCGAATATTGTTTGTTGTTGGAGAATTGGTAGTTGTTGTACGTGTCGCGACTTTGTTTGTCGAATGCTTTGTTGCTCTGCACTCAAAATTGTACAAAGCTAAATTTATACCATTAAGCTTCCAAAATGTTATAGGTTCACCTCTAACTCATGCCTCGTTTGAGGCTTACAACTTTTATAAATATAATAACAATTTTATACTGACACAAGAGGTCAGGCGGCAGACTCCGACCAGCCACGACCCGCGCATCTGGTAGAGGGAAAGCATTTGGGGAAGCTTTTCAGGACAGCATAATTCTCGAAGGAGCGGCATCGAGATCGCCTTGAGCCTTATTTATTTACGCCAACACGAACAGGGGGGGGGGGGGGGCAAAAAAAAAATTTGAAAAATTTAAAAAGGGGGGTCTTTATCCGGGGGGGGGGGGGCATGATTTGAGTTACATGATGCGCTTATATTTCCATGAACATGAATATGGAAGAACTTAACGGAAGTGATCATTAGAAAGAGGATCATTGACAGTGGGGGAGGGAATTTGAGTCACTGGATGCGCTGATTGAGCGAGCAAAGTGAACGAAAATCACCTTTTGCTAGTCAGTGTGCGCAACAATTTGAAGAAACTTAAACCATGCGCAATGGCTGTTTGCCGTGACCTCACCATGAGTTAGCCAATGACGAACGAGAACAACGGCTGTTTGGCCGTCTGATTGGACTAGCCCAGTCACGTGGTATGCACGTCACAGCAACCAGACATGGCGTGTGGTATAACTCGGTCGAACGTGGACAATACAAGTGAGCTTCCATACCTAACCAGTGTTGAAAACGGTGCATTCAACACCGCATTCCAACCGTGCTTCAACTAGTTAAGAAAATAATCTGTTAAAATTTTAATATTTCATCACCTTCACAAATGAAAATTGGCCACGGCCCTACAAGATGTAAAAAAAAAACGCTAACATCAAATTAAAGTTAACGTTAACGCTGGTGGGCGAAAGGCCAGTGGTTGTTATCATTTTTGCATCTTGTAGGATTGTGGTCAATTTTAAAACCGTTGAAAAGTAAATCGTTAAATAACACGGATGTTTTACGTGCTACCTGCCGAAGCCATAGCACCAGAATTTGAGAGGAGCAATTTTACTAGTTAATTACAATCGGAAAGTCTTATGATCCTTTCCTCGCCACAATCGACATGCTACATTAGCTACTGCCTGTTTCCATAACTAAACATCTTGTAAACACCTGGAAATTGCCTTTGGATGCAGCTGGAAACCTGGAAATGTCAGGGAAATTTGAAAATTAAAATAATTGTCTGAACCCTGGGTTAACACTCGCTACAAAAATCCTTTGAACCCCTTTTTAGTTGTGGCAGTGACACGACATAGTACTATTGTACATAACTCTATGCTGGAGCCTTAATGGGTTAGCTACAAGGGGCACTGCGGAGAGAAACAGAAGGGCTTTAGTCGTACTGAAGCCGAGACTGTGAAGAGTGATTTCTTAGACCTAAAACGCGCGATTTTTGTTGTTGGAGAAAACATCGTTATTTTAAGCCTAAGAAATCCGCTCTTCCGTTGTTTCGCCCTCCATTTTTATGTAGTGCACCTTGTAGTTATGCCCTCCAAAACCCATACTGGTGCTGCAATCTAGTGCCAATATGGCGGCAAATGTCACTGCTCTATAACCAGCCATTGATAGCGGAAATGTGAATTTGATTTGATTCAACCTCACCAATCATAACAAAACAAAAATGTTGTTGCGCAGGCCGAATGTTGGAAGTTTTTCTGTCGCCGCGATCCGCTAGGCCCACTTTTCCAGTTTTCTCTTCTAGCGGCTATTTTTCAACATTATTCCTAACTTACTTGAATTCGTTAAAACAGTTGGTAAAACACTGCTTTTAATGCGTGCATTTTTGGTATGGGGGGGGGGAGGAAATCATTCAACCCCTTCTCTCCCGCCCCCTCCCCAAGGCGAACCCGGGAAGAGGGGCAAGTGAGGGCAGTTGTTCTCCTAAAATAAATGCAAATAATAGGCGTGAAAATACACAAAACAGATACCTTCCAGATGCCAGAATAGGTGTTGAAGTAGTTAATGCATTAAAGCTCCCGGACTCTGCTGGTGGAACTCACAGCGCTCTCCCAGACTCACTAGCTGTGGTTGCGAGGGGGTGTAAATCTACGTCCCCTCTTTCCTCTGCAAACAAGTGACAGTTCTGGTACTATTACTACGGCCGTTATCAGTTCCGATGTCGACATAATGGAGCGGGCTTCGCTTTCTTTGCTGTTTGGCTGTCAATCGGATCGGATCGGATTTGCCTTGTAATTTCTAAACAATAAGAGACAGCTGCTTGGGCTTTGGGCCATTGGAAAGGTGGTGAAAAAACCGTGAAAATGTTGTATTCAAACGTCCAAATCAGTCGACGAAAAGCGAAAATATCTTGAATTTGGTTTATTACCGCCGAACGCCGCCTGTTTATCATCAACAATCAATCTTTTAACAATCGGATGCTCGAACAATTAGAAACGGCTTCGTGTCTCGTTATTGTTTTGATTTTCGCTCTTGCTATTGGTCCATTTTGTCAGCCTGATGGTTCCTCAACCCCATGTCCGATTCCGGATTTTTCTCCTGATAAACCTTGTCCAACTCCCGTGCTACTGCATGCAAAGTTTGGTTTGGATAGTCCTTGTGGTTTTTGGCGTGATGCGCAGTCTAAGATTACATTGGAGTGTCTTCATAGCGGAGCTGCGCTCCAAAAATTAGAAATTAAGCCATGTTTATAAGTGTTTAAGAAGTCCATTTGTTGTAATGCGCAGGTATGTAGATCACGGACACGCGGCCGACTCGGTTATTCACTGGTATCCTGCGCACCCAGATGCCTAACGTTATGGAAAATTGTTCCATTCCTTTAACTGCGGCATTGCTTTAAACCGTTCTAAAATTTGACTTTTGTGTTGCTTAACGCTTATTCTATTCTGGACGCAGATGCTCGTTTGTGCCAAAAAACGTTTCTTTCCCCGCCCTTCGCACGCAACACTGTATCGAGCGAACTCAAATGCGTAACACGCCAGTGTCAGGTTACATCCGCACAGGAGAAAGACCTCTATGTTACGAAGGCTAAAAGCGTACAACACGTCTGTCGATTTACGTTTAGCCTTAATTTTGACCAACAATTTAAAAAATAAATAAGATTAAGAATGAAGTGTTGGATGGGAAGAGTAAGAATTCGGTAAGGTCGAAAAGGGAGAACGGTAAAGTTCTCATTTACGATGAAACTACAAGGATTTCGTTAAAACGGGGTTGTTAGGGTTAAGGCGGATCTGCAGATAGCCAGTGTTTCCCTTGAGGTTTTTCGGTAGAATGAATTTACTTCAACACGACCGATACTGTTTGGTGGTGCGGGCGTTTTGGGGCCCCTTCATGAAATGATAGCGGTTCGCCCCAAAAAAACAAAAAATGGAGAGAAAAAAAAGGGGTTTGGCCTATCCGATGTATGTGCGTAATATTCCCTTACAAAGTACGACTTTGTGTGAGAAAAAAAAGGGGAACACTCACACGGATGGAAAGTGGGATGAACCTATACATCAACATAGTCACTCGACTGGTGATGAAACAGTAATAGGCGTTCAGTAGCGCCGAGGGAAAATATTTCTTCAAGAAGGGTTCTTTATAATAATAATAATAATAATAATAATAATAGAGTTTTCCACAGAAGGTGGAGGGAAAATGGAAGGGCTGTGTAGCCACTAATACCAGTCCCAAAAACAGTAGTAGGTTGGCTAATGCCTCCTTTTCAAAAAGTTGGGGAGGGGAAGACCATTCAGTACACGTTTAAAACCAGACACAGTCTGAGAGGAGACGTCCTCCTCCGGCAATGAGTTCCAAGCTGGAACTACTCTGATCGCAAGAAACTCTTTGCGGCAATTAAGTCTAGACTTGGGGACCTCAAGTTTCCAAGAGTGACCTCTAGTTACACTCGCAGAACGAACATCGAAGAATGGCAAATCAACAGAAAGACAACCATATTTCTGTCATGGTTAAATACTGCTGTTAAATACAGTAGACACCAATTCTAGAAGTGTTGCCACTCGACTCGTGCCGAAGCAGTTAGTAATGGACGTTCAGTAGCGACGAGGGAAAATATTTCTTCAAGAACAGTTCTTATGGGTTAAATACTGCTGTTAAATACAGTAGACACCAATCCTAGAAATGTTGTCATTTCAATAGCAACGTGGCAGTTATTAAGGACGTTCAGTGGCGAAGAGGGAAAATATTTCTTCAAGAACAGTTCTTATTGGTTAAATACTGCTGTTAAATACAGTCGACACCAATCCTAGAAATGTTGTCATTTGAATAGCTATTAAGGACGTTCAGTGGTGAAGAGGGAAACTATTTCTTCAGGAAGAGTTGTTTATATTTTTGTCACAGTTAAATACTGTGGACAACAGACACGAAACCTAGTAATGTTGTAACTCGACTGGTGACGGTATATAGACATCAATCCGAAAAGTGTCATTCCACTCGTGAATTGTAGTATTAGGCCTATAATTTGCGTTAGTGCAAGTGCACTATTAGGCCAAATACGTAAAGCAATACCTTTCTAGAAGGTGTAGCTATCAGAATATCCCAAGTAGAATCCCTGGTGGCTATCTGCTGAATTAGCATTTCTGTTCCTCGAAGTACCAAACTTTTCTGAACCTGTCCATCCCAAAGTGCCGCGTTCTAATTCGCCGAAATAAAACGGGATTACCAAGGATTACAAATTGTCGTTACTCCAACTGCTATATTTCTCTAACGAATATACATATATAGGCTCAACCTGAAAAAAGGACATCGTTGCAGTTACAAACAGGTTTGTTAATAGGCCGCAGCGATATATACGAATTAGCGAATTTGCGCTCTGGTATAATAGTAAAAGTGGACGTTGATAACGTTACGGCGACACGTAAAATCGGCCCATTCCCAAAGCGATGGGATTATGCAATTTAGAAATTTGCATTATTTGGCGTTGGAAGTGACACTGCTTATATGTGTGGCGCTCACGAAACCAGATTTCTGAAAGTTTTGGCATAACGATTGTCGCCTCCAACAACTTTCAGCACGTCATTAAAACACCCACGCACCTCCCCGTCACTTCTTCCCCCCCCCCCCCGTAG
>JAHWFP010080176.1:0-12450 GCA_023313725.1 Lithobius niger
AGGTACTGGCTATTTTGCGCTTCTCCAGCTTCATTTGAAATTTTCAACTCTAAACAAATTCTTATACAACCACATTTTTGGTCTAACTACCAGTGGTGCTAACCATGTGGTTGGTCCCGCAACTCCTTCAGTAAAATCTGTTGCAAACAGTTTCTAATTTAGTTGTTCAACATTCCCACAAACATGGTATGGAAGTCACCCGTCTCACTACTTAGCTCAACTCTTCAGTGACTAGGTTAATTTGCTGCGTATTGTCTGAGTTCAAGTCAAGAAAAATCGTTTTTCTGCACATTTGAACTCATTTGCAGGTTTTCTTTCTTTTTGGTTTTGCTCAATTCAGCAAAACGTCTGTGCTTTTTTCCATTTCATACACTCTTTGTCTCGAGCTACGTCAAATTTACTTGGAAAATCTCCTTCATGTCTGAGTCTGTAACAAAAACCTCTCTTTCCTTTCTGGTTTGCACATTTTTGGTTGCTTCTACCGTTTGTGTTGACTTTCACACGATTTACCTGTGGCTAATAATGGCTCCCCTGGTTGCCTGCGGGTGAGCTTTTTATTTCTTGTGATTGCGTTAGCTACGATAATCTGTCAATCGTGAATCAGTTCGTCTAGTTTTGAACCATCCAGGCCGCCTGCTTTCTTGAGCAGTCTATGGTGAAAACTGTAACTTTTACGCATGCATCTATCCGTAAATTGATCTGTGATGAACTCGTCTGCTTTGTCTTCGTCTTTGCAATGCAACGCTGCTTTTGGTAATGGTGCCAAATAATCGTCTACCTTTTCGTCATCTCTTTGCGTGGTGGTTTGGAAAACAAGGCATTCAAATTATACTTTGCATTTCGTGTCAAAATGTTCCTCGAATTTCGTATTCACAGGCGCATTTGTCGGATTCGCTATCATATTTCCAACTTTATCTACGAATGCAAACGTTTCATATAAACCTTGCAGATATGGACTTCCAGTGTGAAGAAGAAATGCTGTTCGTTGGCCATCATGCGTCACACGTGCTGTTTCTGTATAGACTCCATAGGACTTCTTCCATTTTCCCCCCTTGATTCTCAACATTCTCACCCTACACACCAAATGGTCCTACTGGTATCAGTACCGCAACTAGCTTTTTCCAAGTTAGGATGCAAGGGGAAAATGTTGGGCTTCTCCTCAACAACTAAACAATTTTGGGGACAAAAGGACTCCCAGCCCAGACCAAACAACACTTAATTTTAACCGTTTTGGCCCTTGAGTCGTGAATTTTGGGCCCCCTACCACTGGGCCTGGGTGCTTTGCACTCTTTTCACCACCGCTAATTGCGGCACAGACTGGTATTGCCATCTCGTCGTAAGGTTACAGTGAGGTCTTGGGTGCCCAGAATGAAGGAGAGAAATGCAGATGTCACTTAAGAAACACTGTATTCTTCATAGCTGCACTTCAGGCTTGTGCACAGCACGAAAACAATGCTCACACTCTTTGTCGGACCCTACTAGACTGTACCAGGGATCTCTGTGATATATCTGGATTGGAGATGGCACACCCTACAGTGCTACTAAAGAAAAATGGGTCAACTGACTACTGTTAATTTTCTTAGGCCGCTAAACACTAATTAAATGGTTCTCAAGAGTGGCACTAAAAAAAATTGACGCGAGCAGGTGGCGTTTTTTTAAATTTTTACTCGTGTTTTTCAGATGCGGGTAATGGTTTTTTTTTTTACTAAACAAAACAAACTCATTAGCCTACATTTTGATGTGGAATACATGGTGTATGTTTTAATTCCGTGATCAGCATGCAAAAGGCGCACATTTGATAAGACATTCTTTCGATCAAAGTTTTTGGTTCTGTGACATGTCTTTGAATCTGTTGAAACAACTGTGAGGAGTTTTACTTTAAATACAATTACTTGCCATGATTACCAAAGTTCAGCTCTTTAACTTGTGATGAACTTTGAAAGTAGCGTAATTTTCCGTCAACCATGGCAAATGCCTTTGTATGGCTCTTAAAATCGTTTTGAGACGATCATATGAATGGAACAAAAGCTGATGTGGTCATCGGCTCCAGGTAGTGTTTGGTGAAAGGGCTGGTGCGTGATTTGAATTTTTTTTAACAATGTCATAAAAAACGTTTCATGCACAAGAAAAAATCCATGCGTACTCTCCTGAGAACCACTTAATTAACTTTTAGCGACCTTATTCAGCACACAAAGCTAAATCAATGGGTAAACTGCAGGTGATTCCAAGTCATTGATGGTTATTGTAGGTCAGTTGGTCAATCTGCTTGAGTCAGTCGTTCTGTATCACTAACTCGATCCAGGTCAGATGTCAGTTGTGGTCACGGGTCATTCCGTGTCATTTGGGTCACTCTGTGTCAGTTGGGCACGTTGGATCAGTTGGTCACTCTGGGTCACTGGTCACTCCAAGACTCGGATCATGGAATTCAGTGGGTCACTGGATAACGGATCACAAAAAGATGGCCCATTCCATCTCAGCCAGAACAGAACCGGATCAGGTTTTTTTTTCTACAGTGACCTGAAAATTAGGTTCATCGGAGACCTGGTGATCCAGACTAAGGGCACGTTTACACAGCGACTCGCCTTTGCGTTCTCGCAGCTAGAACTCAATCGCGATGGCAAAGGTGACATTGCCATGGTAATAATGCTAAATGGATTAGCTAAATCCGATATCGTTTGAGTAAATCTTATAATCCGTGCCAATAATATAAAGAATTCCTCATGACGAAACAATTTTTCCAAACGCTTCTGAACTTACGTTATTTGCTGTTTTCGTTGCGAGGCGGCAGACATAAAACCGCCGCCATATTGGAATTTGAGGTGATTTCTAGCTTCTAGCTGCGAGAATGCAAAAGCGAGTGGTTGCGTAAACGTGCCTTAATATGGCAACCCAAACCTGGGCGATCCAGTCCAACGCGATGAAACCACATTAGATCCGTTTTTGTTGAAATTTCTAAAAAAAACGGTGAGCATTTTAGACAACTTGGTTTAAAATGCAGAATTTATTGACTAAAAAATGAACAATGTCCTCTTTAAAAACATTGTGTTTGGTAAGTAAGATACGAAACGGAATTTGTACTACTGCCTGAATAGGGGTGTTTAATTCATAACTTGGTGGAGTGGAAGCTGTTTTTCATTATCGATTCTGCATTTCTCCTGAAGGTTAGCGAGACGTTTTGTACGCTAGAATATTGCATTTATTCATAGCTCACAAATATTTGACTCATTGGAAAAAAATTCCGAGCACAGGTATTTTTCTACTGTGCGATTAACTCTTTTTCTACAAAGTCATATGGAGAATCGAACACCGTTCTTTTTAACTTTATAGTTGGCGAAGCTCATTACACCTCAAAAACAGACATCTGTGTAAACCGTAAAGATAACAGTAAACCTCTGGCCAACATGGGCGAACGGTTTTCAGAGTAGAGAGAAACGGCGATGCCGTGTTCCCAAAATGCAATCTGATAAGATTCCCCCAAAATGAAGAAGAAATCAGCAATCTGTTCCTCAACAACTAATGACCCATACACTACTTGTCTTATCATTATTTGGATAAAAAGACTTTCCACCACTACTCAGCACTTCTCAGTCCAGTCTCAATAATTAAGTACTCATTAAAATCAAGGGCGGATCCAAGGGAGGGGCCGAGGGGGCTGCGGCCCCCTCCAAGGCAAATAATCAATGGAAAATTGCCAAAATTGTTGACAAAACGCAGTTAAACTACGCCAAAAATGCACGAAAATGTAGAAAAATCATCCTGCGGCCCCCTCTAAGACTTCGTTCTGGATCCGCCTTTGATTAAAATCAAACAATCTGCTTTCGGTTTTGGGCTTGTTAAAGTAGCCTACACATCCATAACCATAAAATAAGTTTGCTTTATTCCGTCTGACACATAATCATCGATTGGATGTAATCCCTTTAACTGCTTGTAACTGAAACCACATATATTTTTTCTTTTAATCTGTTACTTTTGCTATGGCCACTTGAGTCGAAGTAAGTTGAAGTAACCTGGCCAATGGATTCTACTTGAAATTGTGGATCAGGTACTCAACCCAGTGAACCAGCCAAAAACTTGACCCAACCCAATTCGGCCGTGACTACTGCTGGCCTGTTAAAGAGTATAATTTTCGTTTTATGGCTTTAATGTACTCTTTGTTTTTGTTTGACCGCTCTAGACTCAGCTACTCACTTTCTCCGTGTGTGTAACGACATAGTGCCGGTACAGTAATTTTTTTATGTCATTTTCTTCTAGCAACTAAATCGACTTTGTTCGGACTATTGCTGTGGCTGTGTTCTTATACCCTTCCTTTGGAACTAACTGGTGCATCAAATATTGGGGGATTAAGTGCTGTTGAAATATTGTTGCTGTCCCTCCTTCCAAATATGGCTTTATTTTTTTCACTGCGTTTTATTGCAATCCTGGAAACGCACGACGGTAAGTAGTTTCACTCTTATGGGTTTACAATACATGACATTCTTGTTACCGACTACAGGAGAGACAAATAAGCTTTGTAGAACTGTTTGACGTGATTTACTAAATAGCAAAAATTCAGCTGAATACACGGGGTGAAGTGAAAATGTTGTGCGGCTAAAGCTTCGCACTGTTTAGATGAACTGTCCAATACGACTGACGGCGATCATTAGGTCAGTCACTGAGGATGTTAGTTGAGTTTCCTATTAACAGCTAAAATTTCTCAGTAGGTTACTGGCAGGAGTCAGTAATTTTTCTATGGGGTCATTTGTGATGGAGCTCGTTGGTTACAGTCTCCAGGTGTGCTAGTTGACTAGTTGACTTTCCTTTTAAGCGCTGAATTGTCTCAATATATTGCAAGCAGAAGACTAGTTTTTCTATAGGGCAGTGACATGACGTAGTATCATTGTGTATAACTCTGTGGTAGAGCCAGTAACTGGGTTAGCTGCAAGGGGCACTGGAAGGAAAAAAGAAGGTCACTGAAGCCAATGCTATTAGACTGGATTTCTTAAGCCTATAATGCGTAATTTTTGTTGTTGGAGAAAACAACGTTATTTTAAGCCTAAGAAATCCGCTCTTAAAGCACTGTCTTGACTAGAAGTGCCGTTTTTTTCCGTTATATTTTAATGTAGTACACCTTGTAGTTATTACCTCCAAATGGTGTCTCGTAGCCAATATGACGTCACTTGACGCTGCTCTATAGGATTATTTATGATGGACCTTGTTAGGTCAGTGTCTTCGCGTGTCCTGGGTGATGAATTTTTGGAAGGATCAAATTTCTCACTATTTTTCAGGCGTAAGTCAGTAGTCTTTCCAAGGGATCTTTTTCTATCTGTGCAAGTGTGCATTGCCGCTTAAAACAGTAACAGTAAAATTCACTGATTGGCGAGTGTTAAGCGTGATGGAACCAAACACGGCCAGATTTTTTTTCTCATTTGTTGATGCTAAAGGCATTTCTTTTAAGACAAAATTCTATTATTTAGCTATACCTCCCCCCCCCCCCCATAAAAAAGGTTCGCACAGGAGGCACCTGCCTCCCCATTTCGTCTCTTATGACACTGCAGCTGAGGGATTTCGACTGGGTTGAACACTTTGTAATTTAATACACTGCAGTTCCTCAATTGTTATGTCAGCTCTTGACACTAATCATGCTCCAAGAATTAGTCTAGTCGATATCAGGGGTAGCATAAATATAAGAGGGGGTATACAACTTATTTATTGACGCTGAACCAACTGTCGTTAACGGTCCTGACATCTGGCGGCGGCAACGTGAAACAAAATGTTTCCGACGCCACCAAATTCTTCGTGGCCACTTGGTGAAACACTCGATTCACGAAATAAATTCAAAACAAATTGCACCAGCCGTTACATTGCCCATAATTTTTATTTTTTTATTGAAATGAAAAAAGTCTTATCTTTTGAATTTTTTAAATCGGAATAGAAATTCTAGTTGTTATGTTAATCTGTTTTGTTTTCTCCTTGCCCCTCCTACGCTCGCTTGTTGCGTCAGATGGCGTCGGACGCTGGTCAGTTCATTGCCTAACTAGATTACACAAGAGATCACGTCGGCAACGGTCGGTTGCATTGTCATACTTGCACATTTGGTCAAACAGTGTTACGGGGAAACGTTTACGATGCAACTGTGAGACCATTTACTTTTAAACCTAAACCCTGTCAAAAAAGCATCATCGTCAGCATGGTGACGAGCGTCAAAAAAGGAAACGAAGACTCCGTGGCATCAATCAAAGATGGAGCGACCAATTATCATTCTTCTTTGGGCGTCAATGACTCGGAACTGCATCAATGACAAACATTCTAAAACGTGGTTGGAACTAAACCGTCTCGCCAACGTGCCACGCCTATGTCTGAAACACTGGACAGCATTGTAACAGCCGGCTTATTCTCCAAGGCTTCAACAAAGGTTCAAGCAATCAACGCAGCCCACTGAGAGTGAGACTGACGATCCAGTAATGATGTTCAATTTGGATTTCGATCGACGGAGGTAAGTCAGTGTTTCGTTCAAGGTACGATTTTGGTGAATGGTTTTGCCCAAAAAATATTGATAGCTATTGAAATACGAAACGTTGGTCAAAAGAGGCAACGGTAATAATTAACAAAGCTATTTTTTTTCCTGTACCAAATTGCTTTTGTCGACATTATCCCGGATATTATGTAGGCTGCGTTATGTGGGTGGTAAATAAATACATAATGTCATGATAACAGTGCACGCACGATGAATTACAGTACAATTCACAACAAGTTACGTGTGCACAGTTCGATAATTATTGGCCCTGTAAATAAATAAACAAACACCTGCGTAGCAACCAGGGACTTAGGCATCGTTTATTGAACCTGTACACAGTACTGTATCATATGCCTAGTAACGTGTTTTTTTTTTTGTGGGGGGGGGGGGGGGCGTGCACTCCGGGATTTTGTTGAAAGGGAATGCTGCAAGCCATATCAAACCTTTTTTTTTTGCCCCGTTGTTGATAAATTTATCTCCCCCCCCCCCCACTATCCAAGTTTTTTTCTAATGGGTGTAATGAAAAACAAGAAGTCTCAGAACCACTGATCTTTAAAAACTAAACTATTCAGCGGGCGGGGTTCGGGGGAGTTGAAGCGGTTCATTCTAACCGTGCTGTATTATGCGTACGATGCTGGATGTGCCTGATTTTAAGATTAACTGTACCAAAAAAAGGTATGTAAAAGGGCTCACCAACTCTGCTCTATAAACATCGTTCCCTTTTGAAACTACCCTGCCTGGTGAAAATCGGACAAAGGCAACTGCCCTTAACTAACCTAGGCTGTAATAATAACACTAAAAACAACACCAGGACATTAACGTAACCAAATTATCTTTTCGCGAGTGTTGGTGAGCTGTTCTACGTTATATCAAGGGTAATATCCTACAAAATAACGGCAAGCAAGGCACTATAATTACAGTAATGGGTAAGTAATGACAAAATTTAGATTTTTAGATTTCACTCATTTTCGTAGCCATGTAACCTAGGATGTTGATAAGTCTGCCAAAATAAAGACAACCATCTGTTCACTGCAGTAGGAGTTAAAACCGAATAGGCCTACAGAACTTGAATGGTAGCCTATTAGAATAGCAATTCCCCCCCCCCCCCCAAAAAAAAATTTATTTGCCAAAACATATTAACCTGATAATTTTAGCATTACATTGTCCTCAATGGAATGTTCCCTGGAGGTTTTTCGGTTGCGTTATCTGCCTGCTTGCATGCTCCCACTGCGCCTGCGCGACGCAGTCCTCCTCTATATAAAGCGGCATCATGGCCGACGTCGGCATTCATTTTCCTCCACGAGGTTCTTCGCACCACGTCGATCTCTGGAAATGGACTTTCACTTTCGCGACAATAGCGTGGCTACGACCGAAGATTCTGCTGCCCATTCCCCCTTCCCTTCGCGACCACTGGCCGACCGGTCATGACCGGGACGGTTATGTCGCGAATGAAGAGGACGATTCGCCGCTCCAAGACGGACAACGACCGCCTGAGCTCGCAGCCCTCGAGGAAGACCTCCGACAAGCCAAGGTGCTCGTCCGGGAAGCAAAAAGGAAGCTACGAGACGCCTCGTCTCTCCGGAAAATCTCCAGTGCTAAATTGCCCATCGACCTTTCATCGAAGTCGTCTCGCCGTGACTCGCAGCGAGGCTCACATCCTAGTCGACTCAGTTTTCAGCCAGCACGCAAGATCACATCCTGTGCCGCCCCCCCCCCCTTGCTCCTCATCGGCGAAAAGAGCTGATACTCGCGAATGGATCGCTTCAACGGCTAGCCACGACAGCCGGAAATGCCAGTCGCTCGCCCCTCCACCTAGTATCAAGCAACGTAGAACTTGCACCCCCACCAGCCGTTGCGACACCTGCTTTCATGACAAAAAAAGGTCGCGACTCTATCCACTCCCGCCAAGCATATCCAGTTCACCGATGAGAACCCGGAAGACCCTACTATTCCCTTCGCTTCTCTACTCAAGACAGTAGAAGAAACGGTTCCTGACTGCTTTCTGTATAAACCATCACAGTCTGCTGATGCTCCAGTCATCAACCGTGGTCTCAAGACAGGTTTCGGATTTGCCCTTTGCGACAAAGATGCCAAACCACGCAACCTTTTGGGACAGTCGACAACGCTTCTCACCTGCCTCCCCGGAACGGCGGCTTCCTGGTGCGCAAAGACGAACCTCTACAACTTGACACAGAACCGCCTGCACCACGCTCCGGCCGCGAAACATGTTTCTTCCGGACCTTTGGCGATGGCTCGACAAACCCAAAAATTTCGACACCTACCCGGAGTGTGAATTCCTCTGCAGCGAAGTCAAGCTGCACTTCGGCTCTGCGCTCTCCATTCCGACACGCATCGAGGTACCCTCTTGCGTCCTTTTCGACAACGACAAGTGCCTATGCATAAGCCTTCCCGCCGCCTCACAGGCTGACGTATTTAACACAGCATTCAACGCTTTATACGAAAAGCTCACCGAGGACGCCAGCCCAACCTTTCATCCCTCACCACACAGCTCTTTCAGAAAGCAAGCTTCGCCACATATCATTCACTCAACTGGGCAACTCGAGTCTTATTTAACAAAGTTTCTGTTAAGTGAAGCAGCCCTCAAAACGGCCAACAATTTAAGCGAGTCAACCAGGCACCGTCTCCGGAACCAGCCACTTCACGAGTTGGACACTCTTCCGGGGTCTGATCCCATCCCTAGCACCCCACCTAGACATATCACGAAAACCCAAGCCCTTCCGGCAAGACAAATCCTTTCGCACCAACAAGTCCAAATACCAGACTCCATCAGAAGATTGGAACAAACTATCCAACCCTTCAAGGTCACCACGGAAAGGCAACCCAAACAACCAGAAGAACCAGCCCTTTCGTCCTGACCAACGCGGACGCCCCCGCAACAACCAAAGAACACAACAGAAGCGGACCACAACTCCCGACCGCCGCAGCACTCACTCATCTCCCGGCAGCCGCAGTTCCCAACGGAAACTCTGACTACCTCAAACTCTCCCGCATCCCGGTCGGCGCAAGACTCCGCCAGTTCTACTCGGCATGGAAGAAAATAACCCACAATTCCGAAATCATTTCAATAATCAAAAAGGGCTTTCGTCCAACGTTCCTTTCGCCACCTCCACTTGCAAATTCCCTTCCACGGGGCTTCACGTCCCCGGTCTCCGCTCCCCTTTCAGCCGAAATCAATCTCCTTGTCGCGAAAGGAGCGATCATCCTATGCCACAACCCGGGACCGGGCTTCTACAGCACCATCTTCACCCGGCCAAAGAAAACAGGAGGCCTACAGCTCATTTTCAACATGAAACCACTGAACCAATTCATCGACAACCACATTTCAAAAAGGCAACACTAGAGACCATCCGCCAATCCTTCAGACAACGCGACTGGACTGTCTCCTTATACCTAGAGGATGCTTACCTGCACATACCTCTCCACCCATCCTCGACAAAATACTTCCGCTTCATCTACAACGACCAGGTCTTCGAATTCCGCTGTCTACCCTTCGGCTTGAACGCTGCACCAAGAATCTTCACCATGGTTTTAAAACTAATTCTCAGCCACCTACATCAAAATCAAATCCAGGCCAGCGCATACCTAGACGACTGGGCTCTTCACGATCACGACCCCACCTCTAGCGAAATGGGGACAAAACAATTCTGCTCCTGAGCCAACTGGGTTTCGGCGTGAACCAATCCAAGTCGCGCCCCATTCCCCCAAAACTCTTCACCTTCCTAGGCGCCTCATTCAATCTGTCATCAGCCACAATCTCGCCATCTCTCGAAAGAGTACAAGACCTCCTTCATCACATCCGTCGCTTTCAACGCCAGACGACCTTCTCCGTTCGGGAATTAAACTCTCTCATCGTGAAAATTGATTCAATGGCGAACCTGATTCCATACGGTCGTTGGATGACAAGACCCTTCCACCACCATCGCATCGACCATTGGTCAAACCCATTTCTCAACCCAGACCAACAGTTCCCTTTTCACGAAGACTTCCCTCAAGAAAGTCTCCTCTGGTGGTCAGATGTGACAAACCTAACCAAGTCAACACCACTTCACGAACCAACCCCCAGCCAACTCATCTTCACCGATGCATCGAACCATGGCTGGGGAGCCCATATGAACAACCTGAAAATTTCAGGTTCCTGGGAGGAAGACAAAGGTCATCACATCAACTTCCTCGAACTTTGAGCAATCCAACTGAACTGGCCTTGCAGCATTTCCTTCCACACATCAGAAACCAAGTCATCCTAGTCCAGGCAGACAACAAGACAGCCTTGGCCTACATACGGAAAGAAGGAGGAACCAAATCCAGACTACTCCACAACCTGACCTCCGACATCCTCAAAATTTGCATCACGAACAACATCACTCTGCTTCCCCTTCACGTTCCAGGGAACAGGAACGTCATAGCAGACTAGCTATCTCGCCGCTCACCCCCAACAGGGGAATGGTGCCTCAAGGAATCCATCTGCGAATATCTCTTCTTGACGTGGGGAACACCGATGTTAGACCTATTCGCCACGAGGCACAATGCCAGACTTCCCCATTACATCAGCCCGATAACGGACGAACAAGCAATGACAACCGACGCATTAACATACCCATGGCACAACCTATATGCCTACCTATTTCCTCCATTCAAACTCTTTCCACAAGTTCTACAAAAAGCCGAGGAAAGCCAAAGCCTATTCCTTCTCGTAGCCCCCTTTTGGCCGTCAGCACCATGGTTTCCACACCTACTGTCTCTACTAGTCGACTTCTCAAGAAGCCTCCATCTTCAACCAGATCTTCTGTCTCAACAAAAGGGCACAAAACTACACCCAAACCTAGCAAACCTAAACCTTCACGCGTGGCTACTATCATCAAACTCCTCAAAAAGGCGGGAATTCATAAAGATGACGCCTTCTGAATCGCCTCAAAGGCCAAAAGAAACTCAACCAACAAAATGTACGACAGTCACTGGTCCAAATGGTTTCATTGGTGCCACGCAAGGGAAATTAATCCAACAATCCCTCTGCCAGAATTACTATGATTCTTCACTGACCTTTTCGACATCGAAAAACTCAAAGGCTCAACGATCCTGGTCTACCGTTCAGCACTAAATTCAGTCTTCAAAGCAGCAGACAAAACCAACCTCCTCGAAGACTATCGGATATCTTGACTTCTCCGCTCATTCGAAAATGACCGCCCTTCAACAAAAAGACTGGCTACAATTGTGCTCCAATCCCTAATAGAAGCACCTTACAAACCAATGCAAGACTGTTCTCTGCACCTCCTAACCAGGAAAACCGTCTTCCTCGTAACACTGGCAGCAAGTGCTCGCTGTTCTGAAATTCAAGCACTTTCCGCAGACCCTGCTTTCTGCATCTTTGGTCCAAACTTCACGTCTGTTCACTACACCTTAGAACAGATTTCCGAGCAAAAACTCAAAAACCATCTGAACCGCCGAAACCCATCACGTTCACAGCTCTCTCCAATCTAACAGGAGACGAACCTGAACGCCTACTCTGCCCGATTCGTGCACTCCGATTCTACCTCACCCGCACCCAACATGACATCCGCAGAGGCAGAAACCAACTCTTCCTCCCAGTAGATCTCCAAACAGGTGAAGCTTCGTCAGCAATGAACTCACGCTGGATCAGGAAAACCATCGATGCCGCTTACGACAAGGCAAACCTGAGCAGGGAAAGAGCAACAGCACATGAGGTCAGGGCAATTTCCACGTCGTGGCCACACCATAACGCCATCCCACTAGAAGAGATTCTACAGGCAGCCTCCTGGCATCACTCTACGACATTCACCTCCCACTACCTGAGGAACATGTCAAGAGAAGGAGGACTACACCGGCTAGGACCAATTGTCGCAGCCAGAACTGTGGTCAAGCCCCCTTAAGCATAATCAGAACGAAACAGAAGGAAGCCATCCCAGATGGAAGCAAGTCAC
>JAHWFP010080184.1:0-35487 GCA_023313725.1 Lithobius niger
AACCTCAGGTTCGTTCCCTAGTAAGATTAATTGTTTTTAAGTGTAAATTATTATGTAGCCCATTTTAGCTTTATACTACTATTAACAATTAAATTAATCCACCGTTGGTGGCAGTGTATTACCTTGATTTACATTAAGGTTAGGCCTAGAATAGGACACCGACGCTCCATCCCCCATGCCGGGACTGTAGCCCATGCTGTGCTTATTGTCGTAAAGTCGAAATAATCACGTAACCTAATGCAAAGAAGTACTCGTCAACCAAGGATGTCGGGGGCGCTACAAGCACCTCAGCCGTCGTAGCGTCCGCCGCTACACCTGGGATCAGTGGGTGGTAGGGTTACAGCCTTTAATGGGCGAAATTCTTGTCAAGGTTTGTTCGCAGCTAGACGCGAATGATATTCATAACTATGAAGTAGTCAAAACAAAGCTTTTAGCTAGATTTTTGCAAACAAAAGAGACAGTTCAAATCAAGTTCCGTTCTCTAGAAAAAGAAAGTGAACAGCTTTTTCACAATTACGCCTTTGAGTTGCGTAGCCTATTTGATCAGTGGTTATCTTTAGCCGACGCTACGGGTAACTTAGGTAAGATTTCTAATTTATTGTTGTTAGAGCAGTTTTTAAAATCCTGCCCGGTTGGGTTTAGGAAGTGGCTCCCTGACAAACAAAGGGATGGCACGCTGGAAGAAGCAGCTATTTTAGCTGACGAATAGGTAGCCCGGAATAGGCAAATCTCCCTGGAAACAAGTCTCAAACAAAAAAACCAGTCCAAACTGGTGCACAACCAGCCGGCCAAAAACCAAAAAATGGTTCAGGGCAAAATGGGAACCAAAACAACCATTCTCAGGGATCTCAAAGGGGTAATGGTTCTCAACCAGGCCCCAACAAAACAGCAGAACAAACTGGTGAGTCTGCAAAGCCTAACGAGCATTTTGAAAAGGCTCGTAGTAAGAAGCCTAATGATGGCAATTGTTTTTTTTTTTGTAAATTGCCCGGTCACATTCAGAAAAATTGCCGCAAAAAGCAGTTACAACTGCAGCAGCAAGCCCAAACTAGTGAATCCAATTTTGTAAATAAGTTAGGCCAACCACCGGAGTATGTCTTACAAAAATACATACATGATTGGTCAGTAAATGGTAAACCTCGTGCAATACTTAGGGATACTGGGTCAACTGATGATGTTATTGGTAGGGAACTGGTGCGCATTGCAAAAATTAACTGTCTGATCAAACCACTGCACATGCAATTGCGCGAGTGCAAGTAGACACGCCTTACGGTCCACTAATTACTGAAGCGCTTGTTACGGATCACATTGGTCCTCATTTTAAAATGTTGCTTGGAGTGCCGTCTCAAACATTCTTAGAGAAAAAGAGTATGGAAGCTCCTACTCCTTTGTGTGATACAAACGCGGTCTCGTATCAGACGCTCGTGGTGAGGACACCTCAACACCACCGAAGAAAAAACCTGAGGGCAGTATTCTTCCACACCAGAAGAACAATCGTCTATATGGCGATTTCACTTTAAAACTGTAAATATTGTATATTATTCCTTTAGGCATAAAGCCGAAACACATTTTTCAGCTTAGTTATGTTGTAGATGTTGAAAACACACGATATTTTTTATTTGTAACAGGTAACGACTTTGTTTATTTATGAAAAATGTCGAACGTTCAAACCAGTTTAAAACTAACCTAAACTGCGATATAGCCCTTTAAAAACTAGCTGGAACATTTAATCTTTTGATTTGTGCACTTAATGCATTTTGGTAAACTTAACTTCTTGCCATGAACCCTACCGGAGCTCCAATGTTTATGTTTGTGTAAACGCGGTCTCGTATCAGACGCTCGTGGTGAGGACACCTTAACACCACCGAAGAAAAAACCTGAGGGCAGCACTCTTACCTACCAGAAGAGCATCGTCTTTATGGCGATTTACACTATAAAAATGTAAATACTGTATAATATTTCTTTAGGCATAAAGCCGAAACACTTTTCCAGCTTAGTTGTGTCTTAGATGCTGAAAACACACGATATTTTTTATTTTAACAGGTGACGACTTTGCTTATTTATGAAAAATGTCCGATGTTCAAACCAGTTTAAAATCTAACCTAAACTGCGATATAGCTCTTTAAAAGCTAGCCGGGCAAAGGTAGTGGTTCGTATTTCAACTTAGTTTAACTTTAAAAGTTTATTTTTTGGCCTTACACGTCAAAATTTATAGTTTAATTTTAAACTTAACCTTTTAGCTTCGAAGGTAAATTATGGTGCGCCAAGCCAAACGGCATTTCGGACGTTGGCGGCCGTAACTTAAGGGATCACGGTCCCTTACTAAAAACCAGCTTTATTTTTGTGTCTTTAAACGCAGTTTAATGCAAACACGGACGGTTTGATCTTCGTTGGTATTCCATTGATTAAACGCTCGGATCAACTTTATATGTAGATGCGGCTTCTGTAATTTAAGGGGTTGACTTATCAACAGCAACTCTAGGAGGTTTAATGCTTTGCTAATACACGTTGAAACATAACTGTAAAACAGGTCTACTATTACTACACAGCCGAGGCTGTTCGTAATTTAGAGGGCTTTTTGCGAAATCCCCTTGTGCCTAAAAACTCACTGTTTCTAATTTGAAATTGTTTTGTGAACATGCGTTGTTCAAGTTTGAATTTAATGTAAATTCCCCAAGTATTTTACAACCTAAACTAGGTGTAAAGTTACCAAATGTAAATGTAAAGTGCGATATTTTCTTCATGTTTGTTTAAAATAAAAACCGGGAGTTTTTGTAACGTCCGTCGATTTATTCGCTCGTTATTTGCTAGAAGTTAATAGGTAAGACAATTCTCTTCAAGTTTAACTTAGCTAGGTTAATTCCCACCTTGGTGGCAGCGTTACCCGCTAGTCAGGTCTTAGATTAGGACTTCAATGCTCCATTCCCTATATCGGGACAGGTAGCAGTTGTGCTGTTTAACCGAAAAAGTATTCGAAAGCAACACGTAGTGAAAGATAGTAAGATCCAGTTACACCAGGCGACCGGCGATGCTACAAGCACCTACCCCGTCGTAGCACCCGCCGTTACAGTGATACCATCACACGATCCAAAGCAAAGGAAGCTCTGAGTGCTCCCTCAGACCTGCCAATCACTCGTCCTAACTATAGGGAAGTAAATAGTGACAGTGAAAATGACTCATCCGGAGAGGAAAGTGAACAGAATGCGAATCTTGCTCATAAAAATGGTTTTTCTGCCCTAGGCAAGGAACATATGGATGGTGTTATTCTAGGACCCCAGCCAGATGATTTTTCTAAACTTCTAGAAATTGACAAACTTAAATTCATTGAGTTGCAAAAAAATTGTGTAACCTTAAGTGAGTGTTGGAAGTCTGCTCAAATTGAGCCAGATAAGCAAGATGAAAATAAGCAGTTCGTTACAGAAAATGACTTATTATTTCGTAGGCCATTGAAAGCTTCAGCTAGGCCTAATGTAGACAAACAGTTGGTTATGCCTAAGGAGTGTAGAGACTTGGTGCTCAACACAGCTCATACAAATGCATGGGCATATCACCTTGGTCGTGCCAAAACAAAAGATATCGAGTTCTTTCTAATTTCTAATGGCCTTTAGTGTTTAAAGACTAAAGTCTTTGCCTAACTTGTTAAAAAACCGGCAAAACGGGGCAGAAATTTGTAGCACCCATGGTGTTAGTCCCAATGGATGGTGAGCCTTTTTCAAGGTATATAGTGGACATTGTAGGTCCTATTAAACCCAAAAGTAAAGCAGGGTTTAAATATATTTTGTCACTACTAGATCTGGCCACTAAGGCACCAGAAGCGATTCCTCTAAAAACAGCTGATAGCCAGTCAGTAGTAGACACACTATTGGAAATATTCTCACGTCTTGGGTTCCCTTTTTCATTGCAGACAGATCTTGGATCTTGTTTTGTTAGTGAATTAACCATCTTATTCTTGGAGAAATGTGGTATAAATACAATTAACTCTTCAGTTAATTGTAAACGCGGTCTCGTATCAGACGCTCGTGGTGAGGACACCTCAACACAACCGAAGAAAAAACCTGAGGGCAGCACTCTTACCTCCCAGAAGAGCATCGTCTTTATGGCGATTTACACTATACAAATGTAAATACTGTATGATATTTCTTTAGGCATAAAGCCGAAACACCTTTTCATCTTAGTTGTGTTGTAGATAGTAAAAACACACGATATTTTTCATTTCTAACAGGTGACGACTTTGCTTATTTATGAAAAATGTCCGATGTTCAAACCAGTTTAAAAATCTAAACTAAACTGCGATTTAAAAGCCCGAATTTGCCAAGTTGCAGTTAGACTGCCCAACTTTAAAGTCATGCTGGCAAACTGCTGAGCTCCCGCTGGACCAGCAGGATGAAAACAAGCAGTTTTTCATCGAGAAAGGATTAATTTTCCGTAAGCCCTTTCGGCCTTCAGGAAGACCGAAACAACTAGTGCTTCCGAAGGAGTGTAGAAATTTAGTCTTGAACACCGCACATGCAAATGCATGGGCTGGGCATCTAGGCCGATCCAACACGAAGGATAGAGTGTTGACTAATTTTTACTGGCCACATTGTTTTACTGACATTGACAATTTTGTATCCACATGTTTGACCTGCCAGAAAAATGGAAAATCTGGGCAGAAATTTGTTGCCCCTATGGTGCTAGTGCCCATGGATGACGAGCCGTTCAACCGATACGTAATCGATATCGTAGGCCCCATCACGCCTGCTAGTAAGGCTGGTTACAAGTATATCTTGTCGTTACTCGATCCGGCAACAAAGTTTCCCGAGGCCGTGCCCCTTAAAGAGGCCAACAGCCAGAGCGTTGTAGATGCTCTCCTCCTTGTGTTTTCTAGGTTAGGCTTTCCAGCCGAACTCCAAAGCGACCTAGGCTCTTGTTTCATATCGGAACTTACAACTCTTTTCTTAGAAAAGTGCGTTAATTCAAGTGTAAACCACCCGCAATCTAACAGCGTGGAACGTTTCCACAGGATGCTCAAAGCAGTGCTAAGAGCTGTCTGTTATGAGCATCCCCACGATTGGGAGAGGTGCCTGCCAGGAGCAATGTTTGCCCTGAGAACTACTCCCCATGAGAGCACTGGCTTCACTCCAGCCGAGTTAGTCTACGGACGCAACCTCAAAGGCCCACTGGAGTTGGTGAAAAGCCATTGGATTGAACCCGACGTTCACCCCTCAATATTAGAATACATCTTGGACTTGCTCCAGAGATTCCAGTATTCTCGTGAACTCTCTCAGGAGAACATCACTCGTAACCAAATGAAAAATAAATCCTATTACGACATCAAGGCAGTTGAACGTAAGTTCAAAGTTGGTGACAAGGTTCTAGTCCTTAAGCCAGCCCGAACGATTATCAGATACTAATTATCTTGTAAAAAAATCGTTCGGTTTACAAAAGGAAACCATATATCATGTAAATCTTCTCAAACCCTATCTGCCTAGGGAGGGGTCTAGCAATCATTCTTATAATGACGAATGTGAGCTTCCTCACACCGACCATGTTTGGACAGGTCAGCCTGGAGATGGCCACCTTACTGCTAAGGCTGCCATGAGTCTTTTTAAAAAGACGGGCAACTTAACAGAGTTGCAGAAGAACGACCTCCTTGAGGTGTTCGAAAAAGTAGACGGTGTTTTCTCTACTTTACCAGGACGCACTGATCTTGTCACACACGACGTTGAATAAGTCGATTCCAAAGTCAAACCCTGTAAGTATTATCGCCACGCGAAATTCGAAAGGGATTTGATCGTCACTGAAATCAAGCGTATGCTTGACTTGGGCTTAATCGTGGAAACCGATTCCCCACATGGTTCACCCATGATCATCGTACAAAAAGAATACGCCAGCCCACGTCCTGTAGCTGACTACAGGGAGCTAAACAACAATACGGTAACCAAAGATTACCCAATTCCCAACATTGAGGAATGTATTGAGCGCGCAGCTAAGTGGAAGTTTATTTCTATTTTTGATCTCAACCGTGGTTTCTGGCAAGTGCACTTGACGCCACAGGCTTCAATGGCCGCCACCATCACGATTCACATTGGGAAGTTTGCTCCCCTCATGATGAACATGGGGATGAAAAACGCTCCATTCTGCTTCCAGAAGCTCATGGACAATGTCACTTGTGGCATGAAAGATTATGTCACTCCCTTTCAAGACGACACTGCTGTCGGGGCCGAAACGTGGCCACAGCATCTTGAAAACATTCACAATTTCCTCTCTGCTGTCAAGAAGGCCGGATTGACGGTAAATGCCAAGAAATCGCAGGTCGCTTGCAGCAAAGCTACTTTCCTTGGCCATGAAGTTGGCAATGGATCTCGCACACCCTCTGAGGCGAAGGTCTTGGCCGTGCAAAAATTCGCACGACCACAAACTAAGACAGATGTCCGTTCCTTTCTCGGTTTGGTAGGATATTATCAAAGATATATCCCTCACTATTCTGAAATCTGTGCATGTCTTACAGACTCCTTGAAAAAGGATGCACCCGGTCCCGTCATTTGGGATGATTCAAAGCAAGCTGCTTTTGACACGTTGAAAAGCTCATTAGTGACGTTTCACGTCCTGAGAGCACCCGACTTCACACAACAATTTATTTTGCAGTGTGATTGTTCAGATCGTGGTATGGGTTGTGTTTTGTCACAAGTGTTTGGAGAAGAAGAACACCCCTGTCTTTACGTTTCACGTAAACTGATAGCACGTGAGCAAAACTATAGTACGACTGAAAAAGAATGCGCGTGTTTGATCTGGTCCGTTGCCAAATTGCGTCCCTACATCTATGGAACAAAATTTGTCATAGAATCCGATCACAACCCGTTGCACTGGCTCAAGCAAATGTCTGGCAAAAATCCCAGATTGCTTAGGTGGAGCCTAACCCTACAAGATTACGACTACGAAGTTAGATACAAACCTGGAAAGTTATACGTAAATGCTGACACTCTCAGCAGGTATTTTGTTTAAACATTAACTTGTTAAGACACGTCATTTTCAGTCCAAATTGACTGGAAATCAAATTTTATCTTTAAATCTTTTAAGTGGTATATTGAAAGTGCAACCACAACAAAAGAAACTTTCAGCTATTTCCCGTTTCGGAACTCTACACCTAAATTTTAAGTGCCTATGTTTTACTCTTTTTGTCACTATCAACGTCTCCCTATGTGGGAGAATATTGTCAAAGACTGTAACGACACTAATTAAATATTCATTAGGAGTATTCTACGGGGGTTCCAACTTGTTCCCGGTTGGCCCTTCTTAAGGTTTTTACGAAACATTTTTCCTGCAAAAAATTTGTCTGTCTACCCCTCTGCGAAAAAGGTTAGCACTGTCGTTAAAAGGTTGTTGGTTATTATCCACAAAACCTCCCAGTGTTGTATAATATGTTTAAGTTATGAGTACCATCTCTAAACCCTTCAGTGTAACATTTTTCATGTAAAACAAGTTGTTTGGTAACCTTAAACCACTCCAGTGGTAGTCTGTTAACTTTAAATAGAGCTGATAGTTGTGCATGCGCTTATAGTACCCTCTATTCCGATCCTTATCGCAAGCTAGGTCCTGAGGAGTGTTCCCAGATAAAAAAAATAACTTTCTGTGCATGGCTGACTGGTTAGAACATTAAATGTTGCGATTATCTCATTTGAATTAACAGCTACAAAACCCCTGAAACTGTAACTTTATATACTCCGAAAATAGTGTTTTCATTTATATAAACTTTCGTTTGCTCCAATTTTCTTTGTGGCCTGTACGACTTTCCTGCAACAAGCAGCGCGGACAGCACCAAGTTAATTTTTGCAACTAATGCAACTTGTAGTTTTTATTTACAAAAATTTCTTGAGCCACAAAAACGTCAGTCCCCCAAAAATATAAAATGGCAACTTTTATTTTTTGTAAACAGTGTATTTTATAACTTGTGGTGATGTATTTCACGGGAGGTGTATTCCTCAGAAGGTGTATTCCTTGGTGCATTAATTTATGCAATTTATTTACATGGCTTGGCAGTCTTGTTCTTTGGCATGTCTTGTGTGCACTGACCTTTTCTGTTTTAGCACTTATTTGGCGTTCGACAGAAACCCCAAATAGAGTCCTCCGCGTGGCGTGTAAACGCGGTCTCGTATCAGACGCTCGTGGTGAGGACACCTCAACACCACCGAAGAAAAAAACCTGAGGGCAGCACTCTTACCTCCCAGAAGATCGTCTTTATGGCGATTTACACTATAAAAATGTAAATACTGTATATTTCTTTAGGCATAAAGCCGAAACACCTTTTCAGCTTAGTTGTGTTGTAGATAGTAAAAACACACGATATTTTTTATTTCTAACAGGTGACGACTTTGCTTATTTACGAAAAATGTCCGATGTTCAAACCACTTTAAAATCTAACCTAGACTGCGATATAGCCCTTTAAATACTATCTGGAACATTTAATCTTTTTATTTGTGCACTTTCATGCATCTTGGTAAACTTGGTGCATCTTTATGTTTGCCATGAACCCTAGCGGAGCTCCAATGTTTATGTTTGTATGATTTTATGTTTAATTTTTATAGCATCTCCGTCCAAACTCCGACCGTAGTGAACCTCTAAAAACGTAAACAAACTAGCTTTCCTTCGTTAAAAACATGCCTTGTTTCATTCCCAAAGTCGAATAATAATTCTGTGCATTACACTTCGTTCCCCCCCCCCCTCCTTCAATAGTTGCGATGTATAACATCGTAGTTTATTTTAATAGGCCTAAAAATCACGTTGTTATGAGTTGAAAACTCACTTGTACTTTTCAAACCTGGCCTCTAAGTTTCCAAGTCGGCAATTCCCTTTGTCAATTCAAATCCATCCAACCAAAACACTGCTTCAATTCCGTCAACCAGTCAGAGCGCTCAAGCTACCCCGGTCGTCCGCGCAGCCACACCAACTTCCGGTAGTGACAGCTCGGCCGATTTGGGTCAGTCTCTCCTCCTCCAGATGTCCGACTCCTCTTCCCCGCACCCCCCCTCCGCAGCTATCCTCGGCGTCCGCGCCAACTTCTCGGGAGAGCACAGCTCAAGGATTCTCAAAGCTAGAGGTCACTACGCCGGTCGGGAGTGGAGATGCCGCGGTCTGATTGTTGCCATGCCGGGCAAAGGTAGTGGTTCGTATCGTACTTAATTTAGCTTTAAAAGTTTATTTTTTGGAAACTACTTTCAAAATTTATAGTTTAAATCGTAAATTGAAAATTCCATAACGGCTTCTACTCTGAAAGTTCGTCATTCTTGATAATTGATTGTTGAAAACAGATTGTTACGCACAATTTCAGAATTAAAATACTGTACCAGTATTCTTGCAAATTTTCAACAGACCGACGACGTCTGTCTTCATCAGGCCTAACCTACACAAATCAAACTTTTGTCAACTACATCGTCACCATGGAATCCAGCGTTCGAAATCTGCGCACGTGCATGGCGTGGCCTCCTATATTTATCGTGCTGGTTCATCCACTGCTTTGTATCGCTACCCATCACATGATGACAAAGCATGATATTGGCTGGGGAAGAACTACTACACTTCTAAAATCAAATGTCCCACATGATCGGCACTTGAGGGGACTGGAATCCCTTGCGATCCAGCAACATGTTAAAAATGACGCCGTTTTGATGAACACTCAAGGCCCATCCAATCCGGGAATTCGTTTCCTCCTTAGGGATGAGTTTTCCAGGCGACTCACAAAGCAGTGGATGAACCAGCACGATAAATATAGGAGGCCACGCCATGCACGTGCGCAGATTTCGAACGCTGAATTCCACGGTGACGATGTAGTTGACAAAAGTTTGAGTTGTGTAGGTTAGGCCTGATGAAGACAGACGTCGTCGGTCTGTTGAAAATTTGCAAGAATACTGGTACAGTTTTTAAATCGTAAACTTAACCTCGTAGCTTTAGAAGGTAAATTTATGGTGCGTCAAGCCAAACGGCATTTCGGACGTTGGCGGCCGTAATTTAAGGGTTCACGGTCCCTTACTAAAAACCAGCTTTCATTTTTATGTTTTTTTAAACGCAGTTTAAAGTAAACAAAGGACGGTTTGA
Source organism: Lithobius niger (assembly GCA_023313725.1). Classification (NCBI taxonomy): domain Eukaryota; kingdom Metazoa; phylum Arthropoda; class Chilopoda; order Lithobiomorpha; family Lithobiidae; genus Lithobius; species Lithobius niger. The sequence continues at coordinate 10,072 of JAHWFP010080184.1, forward strand.
TCTTCGTGGGGTTTCCATTGATTAAACGCTCGGATCCACTTTATATGTAGCGATGCTTCTATAATTTAAGGAGTTGACTTATCAACAGCAACTCTGGGAGGTTTAATGCTTTGCTGTTACACGTAGAAACAAAACTGTAAAACAGGTCTACTTTTATTAGTCAGCCGAGGCTGTTGATAATTTATAGGGCTCTTTGTTAAATCCCCTTGTGCCTACGCAACTCACTTTTTCTATTTGAAATTGTTTTACGTGAACCTCGTGTTGGTTCTAGTGTCGAATTTAATGTAAATTTCCCTGTATTTTATAACCTAAACTAGGTGTAAAGTTACCAAGTGTAATTGTAGTGCGATATTTTTATTCATGTTTGTTTAAAATAAAAACCAGGAGTTTTTCTTAAACGTCCGTCAGTTTATTCGCTCGTTGTTTGCTAGAAGTTAACATGTAAGATAATTCTCTTAAACTTAGCTTAGCTAGCCTTTTTCCACTTTGGTGGCAGCGTTACCGCTTATTATTACAGTTAGCCTACAATATTAGGACATGAGTAGCTCCATTCCCTACGCCGGGACTGTAGCTGTTGTGCTTGTTTGAACCAAAAAGTACCCAAAAGTAATAGTAAGAAGATCTAGTTACACCAGGCGACCGGCGATGTTACAAGGACCTACCCCGTCGTAGCATCCGCCGTTACAAAGGCTAACAAGTACTATTTTACACGGTACGCGCTGCCACCAGGTGGAGTGACACTAATTGCAGCAAAATCATGAGTTAAGAATAAAAGGGGATTTACGTAATATTTTAACTCTACAATTAATAACGGGGTAAAAACAACTGACGTTTAAAACGCTTGGTTTTATTTATGCATTTAGACAAAATATAAAAAAATCACTTTACATTTTCACACGAGTTTTTACGAGTTTTTACAAAGCTTTTGAAAATAAAGCAAAAAGAATTTACATTAATAAATTCAACAAACGCACTTTGGCGTTTAAGAAAACAGTTACCTTTCACATCAAGAAAGTTCACTCAGGTGTGTTTCAACCTCCTAATATAAAAATACAGCCGCAAGTTACAATTAGGCCTACAGTATGTTGTTTGCGCACAAACTCAACTAAACTTCCAGTTAAATCTGAACTAGATCAGCTCAACGGGAGCACTAGCAATTTAAGCAGGACTTTCACTTAAATTAAATTCTTTAAAATAAGTAAGATAGACTTGGTGCTTTAGGAAGGGAACCTACCTGAGGTTTTATGATTACGAAGTTCAGAAACTGCCGATGTACGAAGTTAAAACATAAAAATTTAATCTAGAGGTTAAGTTAAATTTGAACTAGTAATTTAGGTTTAGGGGCCTAAAGTAAAACTTTCAACTATAAACTACGCGAAAATACGAACCAAAACCATAGTGCCCGGCATGGCAACAATCGGACGGCATCGTCTCCACTCCCGATCGGCGTGACCACCTCCTAGCTTGAGATCTGTGAGCTGTGCTAACGATTGCCTCTTGGGGCTGGATTTTTATGCCTGCTGTCGGACAGCCTGGTAGAGGGTAAGCGCGGACCTGTAGGAGAGGGACCGGGGGGGGGGGGTTAAGAGTGGGGGTAGAGGAACCTTGGGAGGAGGAATGACTCGGCCAGGCTGTCACTACCGGAAGTAGGTAGGACAGCGCGGACGGAAAGGGTAGCTTTGCACTCTGAGTGGTCAGGGAATTGAATACTGTGATCTGGTTGGAAGGGAATATTGGCAAGGAGAAGAGCTTGTAAGGGCTTTTTGGCCAAAACCCTTTTGGAGAGGATACAGGGACTCCGGCTGTCAAAAAAAAACTTCCGGGAAAAAATCGTTTTCACGAACTGTAATTTTTTTTCTTCAAGTCTGGTGCCTCCCCGCCCATGACTTGTCTGACCTCCAACTTCAAACCACTGTATCTACAGGAGTTACCATCCGAATTGACCCATCATAGAAATTCTTAATAAACACAACTTTATTCTTCAATTCTGCGAAAACAGAACTCAAGATTTCCTTCTGGTTCTCCAGCTACAAGCTTAAGAAAAAGTCACCAAACTGTGCCGTGACGCACACACTTCCGGTCATCGTAACTCCAACCAATTTGTATAAATGTATTCATTTCTTTTCGATTTTTATAGGCATAAAGCCGACCTAGCTTAGATTAGTTGTGGAATAGGAGGGGCTTCCTTTGCACAGGTACTTAACCTCATAAATAGGATGTGAACTTGTCAAATGTGATATTTTTTATTTGATTTGTAGCGCGCACAATTTATATGAAAAATTTCCATGATAACTAGGTTCTGCCACTGCAAAGTTAATGCCCCAACTTTAAATCCGTTTTAGCATTTTTCACTACGTTAATTATTTACTCTTTTACTATCTTAACCTGCCCCTTGAACACAACCATGGTACTCAACTTCAAAAGATTTTTACGGCAATTTTACCGGCCACCACTTTTTGTTTTTGTTTGTAAATATGGATACGAAAATCGCCGAGGGTGACCACCCCATGTTCCAAATGAAATTCTAGCTTGCTTATCCTTCTATTAAAAACAATCCCGTATAAAGATCTGTTTCCATAGCCAATAAATTGACCCCCCCCTTCAATAGTTGCGATGTGTAACATCGTAGTTTGGACTGTTGCGTTTCCATTAATTCAGCAAACCCTACCAGAACTCTAAACCCTCAATGGCTCCAGCCATTCAGAGCTCCTACGCTCCACCCAATCAGCAAAAACCCCCCTTATCTCTACCTTTTAAAGGCCAATTCAGATCGTTACACTTCCCGCTAAAGCCTTCACGTGGTACTAGGGCTGGGATCGGTTACACGGTTAACCGGAAACCGTTCCACGTTCGGTTACACGGATTATAAAACCCATATCCGAAAAACGTTTGATGCGGGCACCATTCAAAAACCGTGGTGAACGAGCCCAAAATAGCCAAGTGGCATCATTTAGGCCTACTAATCCAAATACTCAAAATCAGTGAAAGTAGAAAACCGGAGTGGGTAGGGGGCAGCTTATTTACAAATAATCCGCATGGGCTTGTTGTACCATCGAAGCTGCTTACTTTCTTCGAAACAAACTGCTGATCGCCAGCGCGCACACGAGGCAGTTAAAGACATGCTGGCCAGCATCTGCCCTCCCCGCGTCATGGAGAAGTGGACTCGTCTATACCTAGCGCGAACGGCAGGGAAGCGCCGTCATAACACGTAAACGAAATGCGTTGCTACCCGAAAACGCTAACATGCTAATTTTTCTGGCTCATAATTTGAAATTAATGAAACATTAACGAAAACGTATTAAATTTTGTTGTTTTATTTTTGGTTTACGTTGTTATTAAGATGTAAAATTTGACATCTTGTAGAAATTTTAAAGCTACATAAAGTCAAAATTCAGTAAGTACTTAAATTTATCAACGTCAACTTTCTTATAGTTTTTAAATCCGAAAAAGCAACATGTAGTCAATAATTGTGCTTGGCTTACCAAGGACTAAATCATATTTTTTTTTCAGCTTTGTTTTTTAATAATGTATTACACAGTGATGAAATTTTTTTTGGCTGTATTTTTTGCTGAAAACGGAAAAACGGTTTTCGTGTAACCGACCGGAAAAAAAACCGGTTAAACGGATAACTAAAAAACCGGAAAGTACCAGCCCTACGTGGTACAGCTCGTTTTGGAACTCAAACAAATTTCCCTCCTCCAAGCCTGCCTGCCTGCCTCTCTTGCCGCCAAAACGTGCAGTCGTCGCAGACGATCGCCCCCTCCCTCCCCCATAAAACCCTCCAGCCCAAAGCATCCACAGCACAGCTCACAAATCTCAAGCAAGGAGGTGGTCACGCCGATCGGGAGTGGAGACGATGCCGTACGATTGTTGCCATGCCGGGCACTATAGTTGTGGTTCGTATTTTCGCGTAGTTTATAGTTGAAAGTTTTATTTTAGGCCCCTAAACCTAAATTACTAGTTCAAATTTAAATTAACCTCTAGCTTGAATTTTTATGTTTTAACTTCGTACATCGGCAGTTTCTGAACTTAGTTAATAAAACGTCAGGATGGTTCCCTTCCTAAAAACCAAGTCTATCTTGCTTATTTTAAATAATTTAATTTAAGTAAAGGTCCTGCTTAAATTGCTAGTGCTCACGTTGAGCCGATCTAGTTCAGATTTAACTGGAAGTTTTAGTTGAGTTTGTGCGCAAACAACATACTGTAGGCCTATTGTAATTTGAGGCTGCTTTTGCATTAGGAGGTTGAAACATACCTGAGTGAACTTTCTTGATGTAAAGATTGATATTTTCTAAACGCCTAGTTCGTTTGTTGAATTTATAAATGTAAATCCGTTGCTTTACTTAAAGCTTTCAATTGTCAAAACTCGTGTGAAAATGTAAAGTGTTTTTTTTTTATATTTTGTCTAACTGCATAAATAAAACCAAGCGTTTTAAACGTCAGTTGTTTTTACCCAGTTATTAATTGTAGAGTTAAAATATTACGTCAACCCCCTTTTATTCTTAACTCAGGATTTTCTGCAATTAATGACATTCCACCTGGTAGCAGCGTGTACCGTGTAAATTAGTACTTGTCAGCCTATTTAAGTTGATAGGATTTTTTTCGCTCCGTTCCCTACATCGGGCCGTAGCCACGACTGTGCTTTGATAAACCAACAAATCACCGAAAAGTATTATTTTAAACAAGACCGAAGTCTACCTGATGTCGGGGATGTTACAAGTACCTCAGCCGTCGTAGCATCCGCCGTTACAAGGTAATTGCCGACTTTTGTGAATTGAGAGGCCTTAAGAACTTAGTTTTGAACTCACAACGTGGTTAGGCCTATAAATTAAAACTACGATATTAGGTATCGCAACTATTGAAGGAGGGGGGGGGAACGAAGTGTTTGCACAGAATATCAATTTATTGGCTATGGAAAACAGATATTATTATTGGATTGTTTTAATAGAAGGTAGATTCAGCTATAATTGCATTGGGATTTGTGGGGGGTCAACCTCGGCGATTTTCGTATCAATATTTATAAACAAAAAAAAAGTGGTGTCCGGTAAAATTGCCGTAAAATCTTTTAAATGTTGAGCATCATGGTTGTGTTCAAGGGGCAAGTTAAAATACTAAAAGAGTAAATAATTAACGTAGTGAAATATGCTACAACGCATTTAAAGTTGGGGCATTAACTTTGCAGTGGTAGAACTTAGTTATCATGGAAATTTTTTATATAATTGTGCGCACTACAAATCAAATAAAAAATATCACATTTGACAAGTTCACATCCTATTTATGAGGTTAAGTACCTTTGCAAAGGAAGCCCCTCCTACTCCACAACTAATCTAAACTGTGTCGGCTTTATGCCTATAAAAATAGAAAAGAAATGAATACATTTATACAAATTGGTTGGAGTTAGGATGACCGGAAGTGTGTGCGTCGCGGCACAGGCTTTTTCTTAGGCTTGTAGCTGGAGAACCAGAAGGAATTTTTGAGTTCTGTTTTCGCAGAATGGAATTGTAAAGTAGTGGCTATTAAGAAATTCTATGATGGGTCAATTCTGGTAGTAACTCCTGGAGATTCAGTGGTTTGAAGTTGGAGGTCGGACAAGTCAGGGGCGGGGAGGCACCAGACTTGGAGAAAAAAAATTAGAGTTTGTGAAAAAGAAGTTTCCCGGAGGTTTTTTTGACAGCTGGAGTCCCGGTATCCTCTCCAAAAGGGTTTTTAGGCCAAAAAGCCCTTTCAGAAACGACTAAAAGAAAGATAATTCACACATATACGAAAGAATGGCGTCTTCGTTACGGCGATTATGGTAAATGGCAGTTTTCCCGTGATGCGTTATTTTAAATATACAATTATTGAAGACAGATTTTAAATTTCTGTTCCCAGGGATCGTTGGGCAAAAGTTCTAGTTTGTATTTAGTGGAGAAAGTAGACGATTTGGACTATTATTAGAGTCGATTTAGACTCTTATGTGAACGATTTGTCTGTCTGGGTGTCTGTCTGTGTGTTCGCGCTATAACGTTTTAACGAATTATCGGATTTTTATCAAATTTTGCACACAGATTCTATGGTACAGATTCGAAAATAGGTCGAATCCGTCAGGAAATCCTCCACTAGAAATAAAGATTTTTGTTCGCAGCAAACGTACGAAGTTCGTAATTTTTACTTACCTATGGCTGGTGACTATGTAGGAGTCGTCAACGGCTGACATCACCACCAACCGACCGATGTTTGGCAACTATATACAGCATTCGCTTAATTAATCTAGGGCCTTGACGTTGGCACGCGGCCAATGATACGTACGAGATAACTGGAATGCGCAATAAACCGGCATCCGAAACTAACGTAAACTTGGGCTACTTGTTTGGACAATCGTTCATGACTTTAGGGCGTACTTCTTTTTTTTTTTGGGGGGGGGGGGAGAGAAATATTTAAAACAACTTGTACTGTAAGACATTTGGTTTTTTTTTCAGGGGAGGGACGGGAGCGAATTCTTAACACTACTTTTGGACAATAACTTTACTATCTAGTGTTTTCCTACATATTAATCGGACCGTGCAGCAACGTCGCCGTCGATAAATTTTAAAAACGCCAGGACCAAACGGTTTGGAGGTCAACAGGGCACACCCCTACCAGAAAATTGCCAAACGATGCTGAATATTTTGAACGCTGATTCAATTTACTATTACTCTAATTAAAATTCCAGTTTTAAAAATGAAACCGCGATGGAAGAATCATAGTGGGCTCTGTAAACGTGGTCTTGTATTAGACACTCGTGGTGAGGCCACCTTGACACCGCCGAGCAAAAACCTGAGGGCAGAACTCTTCGTTTTTCAACGAACACTTTTTTTTTTATTTGGCACTCCAGTGCCAAAAGACCTCGCTACTCTAACAGGCATATCTCCATGGAAAACGCTTCAAATCGACCAATTCTTGCAGCTCTTAATAGAAGAACACATCCTCTAACTTTCTACGGAAAAAAAGCCTTAAATTTCATCGTCATTAAAACATGCCATCACTAAGAAAAATCGCTCAAAGTGCGCCGTAGCGAACTTCATTTCCGGTCGCAGTTTTCCAAACATTGTATATTTTGTATTTTATTCTTTTAGACATAAAGCCAAAAACACTAGCTTAGCTTTGTTTTAGGGTGGGGGGGGGGCTTCCATTTATGGTACTTAACCTCACATACATGTAAGGATACACACGATATTTTTTATTTGTAAAACGAGTGACGAATTACGTTATTTATGAAAAATGTCCGACTGTTAAAAATTCACTTGTCTGCTTCTGCAAACAACTAAAATTAACTTAAATGCGTTATAGAATAATTAAATACTAAGCTGGTATATTTAAGCTTTTATTTTTGTGCTCAAATGCATTTTGGTAAACTTAATTTCTTGCCATGAACCCTACCGGAGCTCTTCGTTTATGTTTGTGTATTTTTACAGACCCAGTGTTTATTTCATGTTTATTTTTAATAGCATTTCCGTCCAAACTCCGACCGTAGCTACCAAACCAACGAAAACAAACTAGCTTTCCTTCAATTGTAATCATGTCTTGTAAATATCAGTTTATACCTAAAGCCAATGTTGATTCTGAGCTAACACTTCGTATCTCCCCCCCCCCCCCCCTTCAATAGTTGCGATACATAATATCGTAGTTTTAATTTATAGGCTTATTCACGTTGTGAGTTCAAAACTCAGTTCCTAAGGCCTCCCAGTTCACAAAAGTCGGCAATTCCCTTTGCTCTCCTTACTGTCAATATTCCCTGCCAACCAGATTACAGTATTCAATTCCCCCTCCACTCAGAACGCAAAGCTATCCTGCCCGTCCGCGCCGTCACGCCCACTTCCGGTATTGACAGCCTGGCCTGTCTAAGTCAGTTTCTCCTCCTCCCAAGATTTCTCTACCTACCCCCACCCCCCCGAAGCTCTCCTACAGGTCCACCCTATTCCTCTACCTGGCTGTCAGACAGCAGGTATAAAACCCAGCTACAGGAGACAATCGTTAGCACAGCTCAGGAATCTCAAAGCTAGAGGTAGCTACGCCGGTCGGGAATGGAGATGTCACGGTCAGATTGTTGCCATGCCGGGCAAAGGTAGTTGGTTCGTATGTAACTTAGTTTAACTTAAAATTTTATCTTTTGGACTTAGAATTCAAAATTTATAGTTTAAATTAAATTAACCTTTAGCGTTGAAGGTAACTTATGGTTCGTTAAGCCATCGGCATTTGGGACGTTGACGGCCATAACGTAAGGGTTCACGGTCCCTTCCTAAAAACCAGCTTTTATTCACCGTTTCATTAATCTAACTTAATGTAAACAAAGGCCATTGGGTCAATTAGATTTGCAGAAGCATAGTACTTCATGGAGTGTGCATCCCTTTTCTAATGTGAATCTCGATGGGTACGGTTTGATATTGTGGAAGTATCATTTGAAAAAACTGTAAGACAGGTCTACTATTATAAGTCAGTCGAGGCTGTTTGTAATTTAGAGGGCTCTTTTGCGAAATCCCCGTTGCCTAAAATCACTGTTTCTATTTGAAATTGTTTTGTGAACTAAACCCCAGTTCTGATATGTGAATTTTAATGTAAATTCAAGAAATTTTTTTAATAAAAACTAAGTTGTAAATTGGTAATCCAAATGTAAAGTGCTATCTTAACATGTCGGTTTAAAATAAAAACCAGGAGTTTTAAACGCCAGTTGGTTTACTAGTTCAATGATCGCTGGAAGTTAGTATTCAAGACAAATCTCTTCAAATTTAACTTAGCTAGCTTTTTTTCCACCTTGGTGGCACCGTTACCCGCTTTTTATTACTAGTTAGGTCTTAGATTAGGACTTCAATGCTCCATTCCCTACGCCGGGACAGTAGCAGTTGTGCTGTTTAACCCAAAACGTAAGAAAAATCAACTCCGAGTGATGGAAAGTAAGACCCAGTTTCACCAGGTGCCGGCGATGCTACAAGCACCTACTCCGTCGTAGCATCCGCCGTTACAGCTCGACTTTAAATGACAGGTGTGCACCGTCACACTATGCCATCGCAGCTGATCAAAAACTAGAAAAGCAAGTGACCGCTACTTTTACGGGTAGCTTACAGACCGTGTCATTCGGATTTGATAATTACTTATTCACTGGTATTAGGCAATTAATAGCCATATCGATCACTGAATTAGCAAGAAAAACAAATCAACGCTTACTATAATTGGCTTAAACAGGTTTATTGTGGAAGAAAACGATGACAACTGTTAAATAGGCCTAAACGGGGTATTAATCAATTATAAGTCATTACTCGGCCTATGATTTGACGCTATTATTTTTTTTTCCAGGTTTCTCCCAAACTCCGTTGTATACTTTTTGGAATTGTATTTTGTTTTTCATTAAGACTTTGTAATTTTGTGTTTACTTTTTAGGATTGTATTTCTTGTCTCTCTTAGTTACTTTTTTTATTTTTTGGATGGGTGTAAGAGGCTTGCCCTTCCCAGTTCCCTTTTGCCCATAGTGCAAATAAACTTCTAATCTTATCTTAAACGGCCAGCAAGAAAATAAAAGTTCGAAGTTGTGATTTTCGGGGGTTTTGAGTTTAAGTCCCCAGGTTGTTGACAATTGAAGTTGGGCAGCCTCTCCAATTGTGTTTGAAGCAAGGCTTCTTAACACAGGCTGAGGCTCGTCATTGTGTTCCTCTTCTTCTCCTTGTCTGGGAAGGGGTGGGGGTTGGCCTTTTGGTGTGCTTCCTGGTCACCCTTCCCTTGACCATTTCCTCTGCCTCCTCTATCCCTCGGACTCTCGTTTTCGCCTTCCCTTCATTGCTCCATTGGATGCTAGTGTTCACGAAAGGACATTGTATAGAAAGTTTTTCCCGAATATGGCGTATTGAGCTTTCTTTGCTACCATTCCTTCTTTGCGGAATGCTTGATTTTGTCTTTCAGTTTCGGCGCAATTCGATAGGGAGTTCCCATTGAAGAGTTTATCGGAACCGTGAAAGGGAAGGAGACGAATCTTCCCCATGGTGTCTTTAATCATGGCTCGTCCTCCTGTCAGGTACGCATCTCTTCATCTGAGCAGTGAATTGGCCATGGAGCAGCCTCCCCTGTCCATTGCTTTCTTTTGGTACATGCATGCCCATTTCATCTGTACTAAGCATTCGCCTAAAATTGTTTGGTCTTGAGATTCCTTGGGAGTTCTCACGAAGGATTGTAGTGCAGCAATAGCTGCTAAGGCCACAAGCTCTGCATGAGATATGGCCCTAAGACTGATACAAATAAGCCTCTCATCTGTGGTAACACTTCTGCCTGCTTATAGGCTATATAGTATTTGGTCTTCCGTGCACCACAATTCGTACAGCCGTTACGTCTCGTCCTTCTGTTTTTCTTCCGTCGTGGTTTGGGAGTTCCTTGCCTACCACAATCGGCATTCCTCCTACTCTCAGGTGTCCTCCAACGTCTAGCAATGATCTAAAGACTACCCTTGACTGTGGCAGAAGCGTAGTTGTGTGCAGTGTGTCCTCCATGTTGGCGAATGTTGATTTTGGTGGGTCATCTGGATTTTCCGGCGAATGCAATGGTCTATCCTTGAAGAAGGCCGACGGCAGATGGTACTTACTGGCTTGTCAACCTTTTCAAATTTCCTTTTTCCTGATGCCTCCTGTTCCTTGCTCTGCTCATGATCGTATCATGAGGCGCCGGTTTCGTGCTCTTCCTTGCTGCAGGGCGAAGATGATTTTCTGCGCTTGGTTTTCCCGTCTTTTCTGTGGTCAACCGAGTACCTCTCTTGAAACCTAGATATTCTCCTGTAGCAAGATCGGGAGTGTGATTGGCCCGTCCACTCCGGAGATGTTTCCCTCTTCCTGGAGTGGTAGTCCCTTCTTCTGCGGGAAGTTGCCTCGTTCTCGCCATCTTGGTTCCCTCTCATCTGGCAAATGGTCTTTAGGAGTTCGCTTAGGAATCTGATATTCTCTGGCGTCGATCCTTTGAGACTGGTGTATGGTTCTAGTGATCGTTCCCTCTCCTTCCCTGATCCGCTGACCTCAATAGGAGCCGTTCTGTGCTCTTGTCGCTCTCTGAACGTCAAGCGGTGGCTGGCTCCTCGTTTTAGACGACCGTCTTTCTGTCTCCTGGGAGTCTCTTATGAGAATGGTGGTTCTCTTTTGATCACTTGTTATCCTAAGAGCGTCAACTGGTTCTTGACGACCGTTGTCTAGTCCTTGAACACTGACGACTTCCTTCTGTGACTTACACTGGTGACTTATGTTGGAAGAGGTCCTGCTTGAAACCGATGGTGGAAGATCCTTCCAGTTCCTCCTAGTATCTTATCTACTGCTGCCAGAAAAACGAAGTAAACTTACACGAAAATTTCAGAAATAAAGGCATATCACTACCCCTTGTCGCTAGTCCAATAAGGCAATAACTCCTGGAGATGTATATTCACAGCCGATTATCTTCTTTAGGCAATGCACACCATTTTTTCTTGTCGACTCCTCTTGCGGTATTCGAATTCGGCGATTGGACGTGGCCTCCAATATTCGTAGAGTCGGCCTTGCTTTTTCTCATCCCTGCATCGCAGCATCCTATATTATAGTCGTTCCACATTATGTTTGCAGGAAACTGACTCTTATGATGCCGCGTTTCTTTGCACTACGAGTGCAAAACATGTACGTATAACATTTGTTAACTCTACACAGTTGAGTCTACGAGTGGAATATTTACTTGTTTTTGCATTCGTAGTGGAAGGAAGTGTGGCATCATACAGGCAGTTTCCTGCAAACGTAACGTGGAACAGACTATAGGGTTGGTTCACCATCTCCTTCTGAGATTGTCTCTCGGCTCATTTCGGAGCAAGAACTGGATTGCTGGGTTTGATGGTCCCTGGATATTCATCAGTATGGCCTTCTCTCGGACGTGATGTTGAACAGCCATGGATTCCAGTCATCTCAGATGTGTGTCTATGAGTTGAACACTATTAGGGCCTCAGTTTGTTCCCAGTCAATCTTGTGTGAAGTTTTCATGTGGTGAACTGCGATGCCAATTGTTTTCAGTTTGTTTTTCGTATCACCCATATGCTGCTTTACTCTTGTCTTTACGCCTTTTGTTGTCTCGCCATGTAAACGGCCTTGCATTCGGTACACAGTACACACCCTCTCTGGTATTAACAACCTTCTTTAGACATTATTCCTTCTCTTTATCACCCCCTTTTCTCTTCCTTTCTTCTGTCTTTTCTCGTCTTGATTTCGGCATGTTAATGAGCAAGTCTTTCAGGCCTTCTCCTTTCTTTACATAGGTGTCAACTTCTTTCTCCCAAGAACTTTTCGGATTCCTTCCGTTACGCCCCTAATAGAGTTAATCAAACTCTTGGTCTGGGTAGCCCTTTAGCTTCTTTGCCTTCCTTCTTCTCATTTCTCCCAATTAGACCAGCTCTTTTCATCTCAGCATTGAGGTATCTTGGGTTGTAGCCGAGTTTAGCAAACTTCCCTTTGCCTCCTGTAGGAAGGTGTGAGCTATCTCCTTTAAGCTGGAATGTCGCACTATTCTCTTAAATTCATTAGCTGTAATCCCCACTCGGGCGCCCTGAATCTAAGGGAATTCCTCTTCCGGTCGTCATAGGCTTTCTGTACGGTTGGATCCACACTTTTCCATTTTTCGTCGTCATTAGCTCCACAGCAAGAAAGGGAAGATTTCCCTCTACCTTCTCTTCTTGCGTGAAATTTATCTCCTCCTTCCAAAAATTTAGTACTCTTAACACATTCTCGGTCTCGGTTGAGAGTACTAAATTGCTGGAAGGAGGAGAAAATTTCACAAACGAAGAGGAGGCAGAGGGAAATCTTCCCTTCTTAATGAGCAGTTTCAGACTGCATTCCCCCACACCTACATATTCCAGAATGTGGTTGGGATTGGCTCCTTTATGTTACTCCTGATTGGCTACTGACTGCATCCCATTTTTATTCGGTCCAGTTGGGAGGAATCTTTCTGGCTTTCCCATACTGGCTGCAGCAAAAGCCACCATCTTGTTTTGACTTGACATCGGAATTTCAACATATTGGGTGAATGGGAATGGAAGTCGAATACCACTTCTAGATTTTCTTGGTCAGAAGTAGGGATCGACCGAGTCCTGATATATCCAGATCCAGCGAGATCCGGATCCGACAATTATATTGAGCCGGATACCGGTTGCAACACAACCAAAACATGGCGCCGTAAACATGTTGCATGCCTCGGTAAAATAAATCGTAGTAAAATAACTAAATGATCTACGGGTATAAAAAATTGCAGATGTAATAATTACAGTGTAAATTATTGCACAAAAATATACTTGGGATACTCGTATTAGGTTTTCATAACTAAAAAAAAAGTTGAAGTTTGACTACGTAAATGCGTTTAAGAAAATATTCACCTTCCGTTGCAGTACATGGGAGACCTTGAAACGATCGTCCTCTGGTTATTCTTCCATTACAGCGCTGTTTACGGCTTCCGAAATCCTTTTTTTAAGTTTTTAAAACCGTAGAAGCAGTTTAAAGTAGTTTTATTTCCTAATTTATATTCGCCATCGTTGAAAGTAATCCGTTTATGGCCGCCATCGCGTTCCCACTCCCAGCCAGCTGTCCGCCAATAGACGCGCACCTGCTAGCTCCAATGGCTGTGACCTTGACTCGCTTCACGTGACGTCATTTACGAATGGCCCCCGCTCTGAGTGATCACGTGCTACACGTGCCAATCGGGGAATCCCAGCTTTCCAACGCGACCAAGATGGCGGCCATTTGTTGTGTTGTTGAGTTACGACAGCTTGAACCAAAGACTAGTTTTAGCAAACAAAAGCAATTTCACGTCAATTTTGACGACACGGCCAACAAAAACATCAATTGAGGTAATTAAAAGATGATATTAAATTAAATAAATCCAGAATAGGCGTGCCACAGTACCTAAATCAGTCGGAATTGCACCTCCGATGTATGCAATGGCGGTTTTTCTTTGCAAACAGGACTTGGAATCGAGGGTGCGGCGGGAGTTTTAGAAACGGTTTTGAAGTGACGATAAATCATGGTTTGGACGCCAAGGGCTTAAATTTGAAAAGTAAGACGGTCTAATGACGGCATCAAAAACTAGGAAGAAATAATAGCATGATACACCAAAGATGACTTCCATGTTGCAAGAGTCGAGACAGTTTTGTTCATAAAATGAAAAAAAATACAGCTTTTTTTATGTTGGTTTCGTTCCCTTTTTTTTTTGCTTTCGGTCTTTGTTATACCGTGCGCAATACAAAACAGAACGAAAGTAATTATAAAAACCTGCAAATAAAAGAACTGTTGTGATTTTTTTTTTAATGCAACCAAAATTCAATAATTTTAATCTAAAATAAATGCATGGACTACATACTGGTTTCACAAATATTGCAAAATTTTGCAAATTATATTTCGAAATGAAGCAGTAGGCTAATCAATGAGAAATCCTTCAACTAGAAAACTGTTTTCTGACTGATTAATCTAATGAGTGCTTTTGTTTGACTATTTAAAACAAAAATTTTCAGAATTTAGCAACATCGCAATAACAGTTCTGTAGCTTACATGCAATTATACTATACTGGTACTCATAATAGCGTAAGACTTCTACGTGTTTAATGTAAGAAAATAATGTGAAACAAAGCGAAAAATTAACACCATAGCTGCAACTTATAAGGGGAAGAAAATAAACAGCTTTTTTTCGTTTTTGTGGGTGAATTACCCTACCCGGTAGCCAGTACCGGCTCCACTCCGGAACCAAGATCCGGAACAGATCCGGCCCTGACATCAAATTATCCGGAGCCGACCCGGATCCGGAAAAACGGTATCCGGTCGATCCCTAGTTAGAAGAACCCAAATTAAGAAAAATTGCCAGGTTCCCAAAACTGCTATGCGAGGATGGTGAGGGCGTCACATTTTTGATTGCCATCAGTGGGAAGTCGCCTGACTGCAGACTTACTGGAGCCGAATGTCTTGAGTCGCTCGTGTCCATTGTTAGTAGCTTCACGAATGGTGTGAAATGGGAGGCCACAGAAGCGCCGATTTTTTCTCCAAACTCGTCGAAATTTGATTTTCTGCATTCTGGATGGAAAGCTTCGAACATCGATTTCATGTTCTCTTGCATTGAGATGAATGCTCTGATCGCCTAGGATACCTCAATGATTAGCGGCAACTCGACGACTGACGGCACGGCACTGAAACTCCGGTTAACTACATCGTCCCACAAAAAGTCACCGTCTTCTAGGCTCATGCTAATCAATCGCTCATCCAGCGATCCTTTTACCTCCAGCTTCTGCATTCCATCTGCGCTGGATTTCCTTTTGATCCGATTTTCGCCACGGTCATAAAAAGCCTTTGATCTCAGCCTTCGAATGATAATTGCACATTTCACAAGCACAAAATCATATTTTCTGCAACGTTGGCATTCCAAATGACTATCTCCCAGTGCCAACCGATGACCACACGATTTGTAGGCAATTTTTTTTCCTGTCGGAGATTACAGACACACTGGGCACAATAAAACAACACAAATGTCGCACTTTTGGCTCGTATTACTGGCACGTCCACACGTTGCCTGCCCAACAAAAACAGTGAGCAATGGCCACCCTGGCACAGTGATTGCGCCTGGGGGGCATGCTATCAGGTAGAATGAAAAATTAGTTAGATTGGGCAGATAAAACGAGCTTTTCTAACGAAACAGCCAAAATAAAGGTGTGTATTTTTGGATCAAAGCAAAAATAGAAATTCCGCACATTTTCAGAACCAAAACACCTAACCAGTGTTTTTTTTTTTTTTTTTAGCTGGGTACATGTTACGAAAACGTGGTCAGTTAAATAAAATACAAAATAATATGCCTGGTGCTTCAATTTGCAACCTCGCCCGTGAACAACAAAAATTTTTTTACGTGGCCTTAGCTTCTTTGGTCTTTAATGAAGATAGTAAGGCTACGCAAAGTTAATTGTTTGGTTTACAGGTGCGTGCGGGAGCCTTAAATTATCGCGGGTCAGAATTTTTTATTTGAATCTTGGTCAATCCGCTAAAAATCTTATTTCCGCCAAATTTTGACCGTTTTTGACATTCCAATATACCATTTCAACCGGCTCGAAGCAAGCTTTTCAATGGTGCAAATTTCAAACCTCTTACTCAAACCACTAAGAAGTTATGTGCCAAAAACCTAGAAAACACACAGAATATTAGACGACAAATACCGTATTAGCAATATATTATATTTTTTTAGGCTTTCTACACACATTTTCAGGTTTCAGCTTTACTTGTTGAAGAAACGTGGGCAGTTAAAATAAAAAATAAAATGCCTGGTTGCCTGGTGCTTTAATTTGCAGCCTCGCCCGTAAACCATACAATTTTTTTTCGTGGCGTAAAGCCAAGAAGGTTTTCTATGAATTGATCTTCAATTTGTTGTTGAATGAGTGACCATTTCACTTTTGCAGGAAACGTGTGTTAAACATAACACTTGGGGTGCGATTTGTCCACGCATGTATTAGCCGCAAACAGTAGCATGTAAGAACCCTTTAAGCAAGCAAGGAGTTTTGTTTCGCAAGCCAAGGCCAAGTGGAGGCAGAAAGTCTATCTTACCACCAAGCTCAATAAATATAGACAAATGAACGCTCAAGCTCAAACATTCAATACTTCTCAGTACTGCGAATTTTCAATGGGCGTCCGTTGGAAAAAGTATAGTAATATTTATTTCCAATAGATGCCTATTGAAAATTGCGATACTGAGAAGTATTGACTGTTTCGAATTTGAGAGTTCGTTTGTTTACATTTATGACTTCTATCACTAAAGGATCGTTTACATTGAAGTGCACAATTCATGATTTATGCAAATACTCCAACTTCAATATTGATTCACAACCAATTTACGTTGCTAATTTTCGATAGTCATTTAAACACTAGTTATATGTTCAAACGCATACTATCTTCATCAGGCTTCCTGCGTTCTGGACACTATACTGCTTCGGATCAGTCATTGTTTCATTTTGAAACTCGTGCGCGTTACCACAGATCTTTATTCTCTAGCGCTGTTGTCACCTGAAGGGATTTATGCCATTTGAGGGCAAGTTTTTCTTGGAGTTTCGGGTGTACGAGATGGTGGATGAAAGGATGTGCTGTGGTGTCACAGTGTGTAAAGGCATTTGGCCAAAAATCCAGATTGGTTAGGATACCCGGCACCAAAGATCAAAAACTCGGGGAACAATTTTTCCTCTTAGCGCTCAGTAGCGCTATAGGCTTATTTCCAAAGCCTTCTACTTTAACTTGTGTAACTCCCAGTAAATTGGTTTAAAACGATCACTGTCTTCAATGCTTAATAGCTACGAACTCTGTCTTCAACTCTGCGAAAACAGAACTTTAAATTTCATCTCCTACGATTTTCTACAGCCACTTGAAAAACGTTCCAAACTGAGCGCACCGCACGCAATCGCCGATCGCCATTTTCCAAACAAAACTTGTATATTTGTAATTTATATTTTTCTCAGGCATAAAGCCGACCAGCTTAGTGTTGTTGTAGGAGGGGCTGCCAATCGGCACTCAACCACATAAATGTACTGAGGACCTGCACTCTACGTTTTTATTTTGAACTTCAATACGGTTTTGGTTTGATATGAAAACTTCGACTGCTCTCTTGTCGTTATCTGCGGCTGCAATAATGTTGCAAACTAAACTGAGTTTTAGCATCTACTTACAAACTGGTTCATTTAATCTTTTGCTTAGTGCTTTAAAAAGCAATTTATTAACATAACTTCTTCCCATGAACTCTACCTTGTCCAAAACGGAATTTTTCTTATTATAATATATTACCGGATATTTTCTCCAAAAAGTGTTTATCTTGTTTTTATTTCAGAGCTCCGACCATAGCAACCTCAACCAAATGTATATAAAGCCTTTATCTACTATTAATCTTGCAATTAATCAAAAACCATCCTTCTATTAAACTTGAATAATGTTTTTAACAGCAAACTCTGCCCCTCCCCCCTCCTTCAATAGTTGCGATACATAACATCGTAGTTTTAATTTATAGGCATATTCACGCTGTGAGTACAAAACTCAGTTCCTAAGGCCTCTCAATTCACAAAAGTCGGCAATTCCCTTTGCTCTCCTTGTTGCCAATATTCCCTCCCAATCCAAAGCCAATATTCAATTTCCATCACTCAGAGCTCTAAGCTACCCTGCCCGTCCGAAGTCAGTTTCTCCTCCTCAAGAGGTCTCTCAACCCCCCCCCCCCCCCCCCCGGTCGCTCTCCTACAGGTCCGCAGTTTCCCTCTACCCAAGCAGCCAGGCAGCTGGTATAAAACTCAGCAGAGAGGGAAATCTTGAGCATTGCTCACTGATCTCAAAGGCTAGAGGTTGCTACGCCGGTTGCAGTGGAGATGTCCCCCAGGGTCCGCAGGTTGCCATGGCGGGCAAGGTAGCAGTTCGTTGGTAACTAGTTTAATTTTTTTGAAAGTATTCTTTTGGACTTCAATTCTAAATTTATAGTTCTTAAACTTAAACTTAACTTCTAGATTTGAGAAAGATTATGGATAGTTAACCGCCATCGGCATTTCTGGCCTAGAACGTCCATAACTTAAGGGTTTAAGGTTCCCTTCCTAAAAACCGGCTTTTATTCCTTATTTATGTTGAACACAGGTTCTTCTAAATAATCAAAACAATTTAATCGTAGAGCTTAGACGTCTTTTGGGTTGTGTACCAGGTTAACCATTGAGGTAGTTTGATCTTTAGCTGTGGGTTTTGAAACATAACTTGTGACTATTTTACTAATGTAAGTGCATTATGTAACTTAAAGAGTCCGGTGACTCAAAACAACTTTTCTATTTGAAATTTTTGTAGATTAGGAACTTTTAACTTATTCAAATCCGATTTTATTGTAAATCGTTGTGTGCTTTAATTTAAAAGCTTTCAAAGAATATTTTTGTAACATATAGTGTTCAAATGTAGTGTAAAGTTAATTATGTCTTATTAAAAAACCAAGCGTTGTTTTAAACAACAGTTTGACTTCGTGTAGATTTAATTGTATGAGTAAATAACTAAAACCCATTTTTATTTAACTCCAAGCCTGCAATTAAACACCCATCGTGGTGGCAGTGAACCATTAGATAGGTAGTATTTTAAACTTAGACAGGACATGGACGCTCCTCTCCTAACCGTGCAGTAGCCACTGCAGTGCTGTATTCTCCATAAAAGTAAAAATAGACACCCTGAATACTACTTAAGAATTCGCCAGAACACCAGATGACGGTGCTCACCTGAAAGGCACCTAAAGTGACAGGTAGCGCTGCTACAAGTGGATGCCCACCCCATTTGAGTGGTCTCGAGTTCTTGATGCTCTGATGTGATCAAGTAGGTGTAAATTAATGCCTCTCCTTGTCTCACCAATGTAGACCATGTTGCATTGTCTACATGGGACTTTGTAGATGACCCAGGGTGTTTTGGGGCAGTCAGAACCCATTTGTTTACTGCTAGGTTGAGATCCATCTTTACTTTCCTCCACCTCCTTTTTAGGCATCTCGTAGTCATCCACTTTTTAAAGCTTACTGTGTGTGTTGTAGGGGTACTTCACCTTAGTGGCGGTGTACTAAGGTGTGGACTCAAATGGGGGCTTCACTTTCTGCTTTTGTGAAGCCACCTCTTCCCTAATGCGGTTGCTGTTTGGTGGAGGTTTCAGCCTAGATTTTCGGTTGGCGCTGGTTTTTGTGTAGCTGGAGAAATTATGTCTTCAAGTATGGCGTTGATGGAGTCTGTGACTCCTGGCACATACATAAGGGTGACTCAGGCCGTTTATCTCTGTGTGATGTGCTTTGCATTATGTTGTTGACTACGTTTTTCATGCTTGTGTGTAGCCTCATATAGCCTCGTTGATGATCTTCCCATGGTAATTAAGTTGGAAGTATTTTTCTTTAGTTTGTAGCAGATGTGGTTCATTTAATTTTTTATGTGATGAATTCCGGACCAGTCGTTTACTGTAAAGGCATGAGGCCTAAAATACCTGTCAATTGGTTAGGAGACCCGACACCAACCATCAACAACTCGGGGACACCTTTTTTTATCTTAGCGCCAAAAATGCGCTAGGCCTATTTTCCATTTCCAAGTTTAAAAATTCGTATCTTCCAAGAAAATGGACTTCATCGACTCCTGTTTGCAGCTCTTAATAAACCTGGATTTTATCTAACATCCTGTGAAAACAGAACTTGAAATTTCACCATACTTTGGTCTACAGCTTCATTTGAAAAAGTGCTCAAACTGAGCGCCGACGCACGCAATCTCCGTCGCCATTTTCTACAAACATGTAAATATTTATTTGTATTTCTCGAATTTATTTCTAGGCATAAAGCCGACTAGCTTAGTGCTGTGCTAGTTTACATGGTTACTATGTCTTCAATGTTTTTATTTTACTAAGGTTACGATTTTAGCAACTATGAAAACCTTGACTACAACTACGGTATTTTTGCGGCTGCAATAATACATTTAAAAATTTTATGCGTTATAGCATTTTAAAACACTAGCTGGTTTATTTAATCTTTTGCCTAGGCTTTTATAAAAGCATTATTCAACGTAATCTTTTCTCATGAACCCTACCTTGTTCAATATGGCAACACAACTGCGATTATTTTACCGGACATTTTCAGTGTGTATCTTGTATTCTTATTTCAGGGCTCCGACCATAGTGATCTCAATTCCGAATGCACAATTAAGCCTTTGCCTTCAATTAATAACCATTTATTTTTACTTTGAGCATCAAACTTCGTCTCCCCCCTCCCCCCTTTTTTCAATAGTTGCAATGCATAACATTGTAGTTTTTATAAAAAAAAAAATGTATAGGCCTATTCTCACGTTATGAGTTTAACTCAATGCACTACTCAAGCCAAGGCCTCTAAAAACACCCAAAGTCGGCAATTCCCTTTGCCATCCAAGCTCCTTCCAATCCGAACTCAGTATTTTTTCTCCCCACCACTCAGAGTGCAAGGCTACCCTAGCCGTCCGCGCTGCCACACCAACGTCCGGTAGTGACAGCTCGGCCGATTTGGGTCAGTTTCTCCTCCTCCAGATGTCCGCACTTCTTCCCCGCACCCCCCCTCCGTGGCTATCCTCGGCGTCCGCGCCAACTTCCGGTAATGAGTATATAACCCCAGCCCCAGAGAATTTCGTTGGCATAGCTTAAGGACTCAGAGGCTAGAGGTCACTACGGCGGTCGGAGCAGAGATGTCCAGTCCGAAGGTTGCCATGCCGGGCAAGGTAGTGGTTCAAAGGGTAACTAGTTTATTAGAATTTTTATTAGAATTAGCGGCCAAAATCCAGAGTGGTGAAAAAGAAGAGTACGTAAAAACCGTGCGCAACTCAAAACAGTGCTTGCATCCATCTAAGTACAATTTCAAGGGCACTACTTTTTGCAAACCAAGGGAGCCCACATAGAATATTCTTGTTCGCCAATCCTGGCTGAAATTGTAATGCAAATCTTTAACTAGCCTGTGACAGAACACCGACCATATCACAAGTTCTGGTCCTGCTTCGTAGACGATGCGTGCTCATCCAAAAGAAAAATAAAACCGAAGTGATACTCGACCTCGTAAACAACTGGAGACCAGAAATTCAGTTTACCCATTAAGAAGAAAAGAATGGCGAGCTTCCTTTCCTGTAAGTACTAGTGACTAGACAAACAAAGCTCTTCTCCTTCCACCCGTATACCAAACCTGCAGCTACAACTCTTGAGACTCCTTTCTCATTGGGCCACCCACAGCCTCAACTGCTGAATTTGTCACATAAAAAATTAGCTGAACCACACCTGCTAAAAGCTAAAGAAAAATACCTCAAACTTGGTTATCAAGGGAAGATCATCAACGAGGCGATAAAAGAGGCTATACACACGCACCAAAAAAGGAGTGAACAACAGAATGCAAAGCACATCACACAGAGACAAACGGCCTGAATCACCCTTATGTATGTGCTACGAGTCACAAGACTCCATCAACGCCATACTTGAAGACAGAATTTCTCCAGCTACACAAAAACCAGCGCCAACCTAAAATCTAGGCTGTAATCTCCACCAGACAGCAACTGCATTAGGGAAAAGGTGGCGCCACAAAAGCAGAAAGTAAAACCCCAATTTGAGTCTACAAGGGAAAACATCACCACTTAAGCCAAGCACCCCTACGACACACACAGCTTAAAAAAGTGGATGACCACAAGATGCCTAAAAAGGAGGAGGTGGAAAGCAAACCTGGAACTCAACCTAGCAGAAAACAAATGGCTCCAGACTGCCCCCAAAACACTCTGGGGCATCTACAAAGTCCCATGTAGACAATGCAACATGGTCTACATTTGAGAGACATGGAAAGGCATTAATTTACGCCTACTTCTTCACATCACGGCATCAAGAACTCGAGACCACTCACACGGGATGGGTAGCCACTGCGACACCACAGAATACCCTATGGGGGCGACTGGAATGGACCACAAACATTGACCAAATCCAACTCAAAATTTGACCAGCATTTAAGCGCTCTTGAATTACTAGCCATCAAGCACCATGAAAACAAAGGAGTTAAACTTATGAATTTACAACCGCCATCACACTCTTTCATCCACCATTTCGTACAACCAAAGCTCCAAGAAAAACTCTCCCTCAAAAGGCACAAATCCCTCCAGGTGACAACGGCGCTAGAGAATAAAGATCAGTGGTCGCGCGAGTTTCAAAAACAAACAGCGACCAATCCGAAGCAGTAGTGTGTTCAGAATGCAGGAAGCCTGATGAAGATAGTCGGAGTTTGAACACTTAACTAGTGTTTAAATTACTGTCTAAAATTAGCAACGTAAATTGATCAAAAATACCGTTAATTCGGCAGAATTACTTTGGTCAAAGTTCATATTAAAGACTGTCACTTACGTAAAACCAAAATTCGTCCAAGTTCCACAATTCAAACTTGCAAATTTTCGACTATCTACTGATAGTCTTCTTCAGGCACGAGTCATGAGACTTGCACAACAACAATTTTGGTTTTTGCGTAAGTGACAGTCTTTAAAACGTAAATTGGTTGTGAATCAATATTGAAGTTAGAGTATTTGTATAAATCATGACTTCTATCACTCAAAGTAAAATTGTGCAATCCTCCAAGCTCAATAGCAGTTCTCTCGTGCGACAGGAAGCTAATGCTTCGTAACATTGCCTTGGTAAAATAAGATATTGGCTTTTTCAAATCAACTGGTACTGAGGAAGCTAAATTTCAACTGCTTTCGAATCGAAGACGACCTTGTGACAAGCACTGGTTGTAAACGTGGACCGCCGAAAAACCTTCGTTTTGCCAAACGAAGAAATTTTTTTTCTTTGAGCGCCCAAATGCCTCGGCCGGGAAAAAAAACCCCAAATTTCAAACACTTGTATCTCCCAAGAAAATGGACTAATCCTTCTCATCTAAACAGCTGTTAATAGCCACGAACTTTATCTGTTTTCCCCCGCAAACAGAACACGAAAATTCCATCTAGAAGTCATTCTACAGCATTTAGAAAAACGCACGAAACTGAAGCCGTAAAATCACCGTAGCGCACGAGACGCCATTTTCGCCACTTGTAAAAATTTGTATTTACTTTTTATTTTCACTTAGGCATAACGCCGAAAACATTAGTGTAGTGTTTTAGAGGAGGAGCTTCCTCTGCGAAGGTACTTAACCTCCTATTTAATTGTACAGATGACTTTATGTGTGATATTTTTTATTATGTTGAACTGCAGCAACTTTCATGAAAAATTTCCACAGCGATCGTCGACTGTCCTTTAACTTTGATGTTATTTATTCTACTTAAACTTAAATGCGTTATAGCATTCTCTAAGCTAATATATTGATTCTTTTTATGCATTCTTAATAATAATCTTTTGCCCCTAAAACGCTACCACTAGTCCAAAATATACAGACATCGGCAATCACCGGACACGAATTTTTGTGTATATATGTTTTGTCCTAAATCTCTGCAAATCCCGACTGACCCATCCGAATGTTACTACTAGCTTGCTCTGCTATTAAAAACCAAAAGATATTTATAAAAGTAAATTATTATGTAGCCCATTTTAGCTTTATACTTCGTTTAAGCAATTAAATTAATCCACCGTTGGTGGCAGTGTATTACCGGAAGCATTAAGGTTAGGCCTAGAATAGGACACCGACGCTCCATCCCCCATGCCGGGACTGTAGCCCATGCTGTGCTTTTTGTCGTAAAGTCGAAATAATCACGTAACCTAATGCAAAGAAGTACTCGTCAACCAAGGATGTCGGGGGCGCTACAAGCACCTCAGCCGTCGTAGCGTCCGCCGCTACATGGTACACAAGCAGAAAGTTGCAACATGGATTTTCACGCCTTATAGACATGTATGCACAATAAGCACCTGGTAGTATACTTAAAACTCATAATAATTTTAATTTAAGGCTGAAGCTTATATATTTGCCATTTTTGTATTAAAGCATGTGTCGTCTTACGGTTGTTTTTCAGCTACTGCTAATCGATCAGCATCAGGATCATTGGCCAGTATAATTGGGCTGCCATTTTCGTCTGCTGTTTTCATGGCTAAATCCTGTAGAAACAAGAAATAAATTGTGATGAAATATTTGTCCCAGTTTGAACTAATTAATACAGCAAATAATCATGACCAAAACAAGCACTTTTGTCACTCTACCTGAAGTAGGTAAATTGGAAATAAGCCATTAACAAAAATCATACACTAGAAATAACTGTGCCAATGGATAAGTGACTGGTGATCTGATGATGGACTGGTTTACCGGATAGACGAAGGCACTCGAGATCGTACATTCCGATGTAGTAGGCTAGATTTCTCCAACTTCAAAAGGCGGAGCAAATTATCTAGTAACTTTTATTGACGACCAATATGCCGAAGTGTATACTATGAAGACTTAAGACGAAGTCTTAGACAAATTCCATGAATTTAGACTCGAAGCAGAAAACACTCCTGAAGTCAAGGTGAAAACGTTACGCTTTGACAATGGTGGAGAGTACAACAGTCAACAATTCTATGAATACTAAGTAACAGCATGGAATAAAAAGACAACTGTACCAGGAAATCCTCAACAAAATGGAGTGCCAAGAGATTCAACCGTACATTGTTGGACATGACGAGGTGTCTCTTAGCCCTTTCGCTAGTGGTGTCCTCGAACAAGGGCATAAAGTATTACGGCTAAAAACTAAGTCCCCACACGTGCCGCAAGACCGTTACGATCAAGACCATATGGAACAGCCACTAATAGAAGTTGAAAAATCAATCATCACTTCACTTCGACAGGCATAAAAGGGGGACTTCCAACTAAAATATAACGCTATCAAAGAGCAAGTTCTCATGGAACCTCAAACCCTAGAAGATGCTTTAGAATGTTCAGAAGCCGAATCCTGGAAACAAGTAATGACAGAAGAAATGACCAACCTTAGAGAAAACCGG
>JAHWFP010080188.1:15523-28720 GCA_023313725.1 Lithobius niger
TCTGTTCTTCGAGGTAGCAACTCTGTACGGTACGACGCGACATCTATTCGCGGCTAGTGGCGGTTTTCCAAATAATAATTTAAATTTGTACGTAGATTTTAGTGGCAAATTTTTTATTATTTATAAGACTATTTTTCAATGGTGTTTAATAATATCACTCAGCCACAGTTAAGCTATTTCACTACGTTTGCAAAAAAAAAAGCAACACGTTCGTTGGCAGTTTGTACGGAGGGTGTCGCCCTCGGTTGACAAAATGCGGCAAATCAATCGCATCAGCGATACTTTAGGCGGCCATATTGCCAACCCAGTCTCGTAATGCTATTTTTCATTCAAGATCCGGCCAGTTCTTCCCTGACCAAACACTGACCAAACTTATGAAGCCAACCGCGCCCACTCCCTTAAATTAAAATTCCATTACCATAAGCACGAATGGGCCAGATATACTTTCGTTTCTAGATAACAATCCATTTGGAATAACTTATCAGAGTCAGTGGTTTCTGTCCACACCATAAATACGTTTAAAAATAAATTTGACGCTCATGTCGCAATTGTAGTTGCTGGGCAAACCATTTATTACTGTTCAAATTAATGTTTTTATACATTGCAAAACAGGTTATTGTGAAATTACTAAAATGTTGTTTTTTTGTGTGCCCTTAATGCTAACCACGAGCTGGCTGAAATAGAGTATTATAACATTTCTTTCTTAAAATTTAGTGCTGTAGTCTAGGGGGCGTCGGACGAACGTCTAACTGGAAAATCGTCTAATGGGATAATTGTCTAAAATCTGCCTAAATAAAAAATCTGGAAAAGCATCAAAACGGAATATCGTATAATGGATAATTGTATAATGGATAAACGTCTAACTGGATTAACGTCTAATTGCGGTTTCTGATGTTATATGTATAGCCGCAGCGAGCGCGGCAGCGCGAGCGAGGCAGGGATATTAGACGATTTTCCATTACACGAATTTCCAGTTAGACGCTTTTCCATTATACGAATTTCCTGTTAGATGATATTCCGTTAAACTGTTTTCCGTTATACGTTCTTCCAATTATGTGATTTTCCAGTTAGACGATTATCCCTCGCCCCTAGTCTAGCTTGTTGCCATGGACACAAAATTTGTCTTGACATCAATACTTCAGAAATGTTGGACCGGAAAACCTATTTCTCATGTGCGATCCTGTATGAGGATTGTTGCGACGCTTGGTAAGTAGGATACATGTATATTTTTAATTAAGAAAATTTTATTTAAGAATTTTCATTATATAAGAATGTGATATTGTCAAATGTTGCTTAAATTTGCTGTAATATTAATTTGTTCTCCGAACCAGTCCACGTCATGTAAATGCTCCACGGACGCTTTGACAATGTAAATAAAGTTTAAAGTTTAAAAAAGTTTAGTACTTTTATTACTTCATGTATTTTCATAAATCCATTATTAAAAAGAAATTCAGTATTACTATTACTATAAAATACACTTGAAGCAGACGCATTCCAGCGTTGCAGAACTAACGCATGAGATACGGTACTCGAATGTAGTGAGAGAACGCGATTAAAGCAAATGCCAGTGTTATGTCGAGTCTACGTTACACGGGACGGAAAGCCAATGGGCTCGAAAAGGCCATTGGCTACTAAGTCCAAAAGGCAACGTAAATAGGTTTGCATCCGTATTTATTAGTCTACGTTACAACTGTAATGCTGAACGTACCATTTCGAAGAACTTTAATATGCGTTCAGTCTTGAGGGAAACAACGAAATGCGTTAGTTCTTGGTTCTTGACCTTCTCCAGTATTATTCTGTCTTCACTCGAATTCGTCGACTGGAAAAGATACGATCGCTTGCTGGAAAACTGCAGTAAATCTTTTATTCGGAATAAATCTGAAAAAAAAAATAATGCGAATTAGTTTGGAGTACCGTAATTCTTTTTTTTTTTTTGTGTGTTTTGTTTATTTGGAGAAGCCACAAACCAGCGGTGGATCTACGGGGAGGGGATCGTATTGTGTAACTGCCCCTACCCATCTTTAGCAGTCTCCTAGAATTATTTATTACTGACTGCATAAATCAGGGAATAGTCTTAAAATGATCTCGCGTAATCTGGAGACACGAAAAGCTTATATGACCCCAAAAATTTACGAACCTAAAGTTCTAAACTGGCATGGAGTACGTATATTTTTTTCTGCAACCCCCTCCACCCCCAACAAAAAATAGCACATGGCAGCACCTAATGGAATTTATAACGTCTAGCCAGCTACTGCCCCCCCTCCCCCCTTCATGAAGCCCCTCTACAAATTCTTAAGATCCGCCACTGCCACACAGTAGATATGTGGGGGAAAATAAACATTCTGAGGATTTTCCCCGGCCCCGTTTCTACGACTTCGGAGGTTTGTGAATCCCAGAAGAAGCCATGGTGCCTGCATAATTTTGCTAGGTAATTCCAGTCGGAAATTCCTATGATCTTTCACAAGCCACAATCGGCATGAGCATGATCGAAGCATCACAGGAACCTTCTCTTTCAGAAAATGCCGGGGATGGCGGGGGTCAGGCTTGAAACAGGAACCTCTTGTAAATGACACTGTTTTGCTGAACAGGCAAAACACTGTTTTGCTAAGCATGGTAAGCCGAATAAGTGAGTACATGATTCAAAGTTACAGACAGACGTGATTTTTTTACTCTTTGGACTTCAATCTTACATGCAGGAGCGAAATACTGACGCTTTGACCACTGTGATGTGGATGAGAGTGGGGGTGGGGGGGGGGGGGGTTTGATATCATTATTTAGCGCCATTCAAAACTAGTCTACATTACTTAGCACCTATACCCGATCCCTAGTTTGATTTAAATTTACCTGATTTAAATATACCTGATCTAAATTTACTAAATTAACCTAACCATCTTCTCATGCAGTTTCTGTCACAGGATAAATACTTGTTAATTCGGTGCTATAACGCACAGCACAAGCTCAGAAGTAATAATGAACTTTAAAAAATAGCAGGTAAAGCCCACAATTCACGTAGAGGCTACCATCTTGTTGAAGTCGTGTGACGTCAATTGGACGAGTAAACAACGGGGAGAGGGGTGAAATCTGCTAAGTAATGGGACCCACTTCTCCAACTGTAGTGCTCAGTGTTGACTCCTCCAATGGGGCCTTTACTTAGCAGATTCCACCCCCCTTCCCGTCGTATTACGGTCACACAGCGTCAACAAGATGGCAGCCTTGATGTGAAGTGTGGCTAAACAAGGCCCTTACCTGCTATTGTTTTTTAAAGTTTATTATTACAGCTGAAGATAGAACAGAATTAACAAGTATTTTTATTCTGTGCCAGAAACTGTATGAGAAGATCGTTGCCTTTAAGCCTCGCTGACTGTTGTTTAAATACACCTAACGAAAAGAATATTCAGATCAATTAACGGTGAATCACACTATGGGATGATGTTTAGACAGTATGGTTTTGAGCGTGGTAGGTAGAGTCTTAGAGAGGTTTTGAGTGACTAACTAAGGTTTATCGAGACATGGCCACGAACGGGCAAAGGGACACAAATAGGTTGAGTGCCAGCACGTACTCCAGAGATGTGAGTTTTTTTTATCGTCACGTGGGAGTATGCAGGTTGGTAATGGGATTCGATCTCACATCGTCCTGGCTAGGAGATCACCGCCCTAATCACTCGTCTGTTATCGGCAAGCTTTTGTCCGGTTCCCATGGAACCATCTTGAAACTGTTTTTTCGTTCTGGACTTAAAAACTTTTTTTGCGTTTTTGTGTGGCGCAAGTCCCTGGCACAGAAGGGGTTCAGTGTTTTTATTTGTGTTTATTTTCCAAGACAACGATTTTCGACTGTATGGAGGAGAAAATTTGGCTGTCCTGCTTAATGATACATCATACGAATGTCGTGGCAACATAAGTCCATTCTTATTTTATTTTACCTTCACGTTTGCAATTCCCACTATATTTATCGCCTTACCGTTCTCGTCCTCATAGATGACGGCAAATTCTTTGTACCAATCCCATTGGCTAATAAGTGACGCAAATGCCTTGCTCAGTTCATCCGGATGCGGCATTAAGTTGACCGGAAAATCATTTTTCCCGTGCCGGAAGTCGTCGGTCATCGTGATGAGTGGTACCTGCAGTGAACTGCAGATGGCTTGCACGCGCGTTGATGACTGGAAAGACCGTGGACCGATTATCGTGCTGACGCCATTCTTTAACATATCGCAAACTGTAAGAGTAAAAATGTGCTCATATAAGTTATTATTATGAGTTATACCAAACGCCATGGCTGTTTGCTGTGACGTGCATGTTACGTGACTGAGCTAGTCCAATCAGACGACCAAACAGCCGTTGTTCTCGTTCGTCATTGGCTAACTCATGGTGACGTCACGACAAACAGCCAATGCGCATGGTTTAAAAGTCTATCTTATAAAGGAAAGAGGAAAACAAGCAGGAAGGGGAAAGTCAGCATATTATTGCGCATCTGCAGACTATAGTTGAGTCTAATACACAATTAAAAAAAATGGATGATGTTATATAAAAAACCAAAACCGGTAAAAGGGTCCGCGAAGTACCGAATGGTTCGGCCCTTCAAAGGAGTGATACCAACACACCAAAACATTCGCCAAGTTATTCGCACCGAATAATACTTTAGACGTTAAATGACAACGTGAACATTGCTACCGAAAGTATAGCAATGTTCTTGCTTTCATACAACCTTTGAACTATTTTGTCGGTGCGATTAACTTGGCAAATGTTTTAGGGTGTTGATATCACTCCTTTGAAGGGCCGAACCATTCGGAACTTGGTGGCCCCTTTTACCAGTTTTGATTTTTGATATGATAACGATAACTCAGTGAACCTGTTATTAGGTTACAGCAGAGACCGGGCCCTCGAGAATGCTTACAGCCATAAACAAACCAGATGGAATCCAAATGAATAAAAAAGTATCAACGTAAAAATAAATAAATATAAACAAGTCGATGTAAATCATATAATGGAAAGAGAACAACAAACCGAACAGCGAAATTCAAGCACTAGAAATGCACTCTTTCCGTTATATAATTTACATCGATTTGTTATTTATTCAATTTTATGGGTGTAATTATTTTATTAGGAAAGCAGCAGCCATATGTTTTCAGACACCTCGAAGTTTTTTTTTTTTTGTTAAACTTAATTTCTTTGAGCCTTAAGTCAGCCGAAGCAACTTAATGCTTGTATGGCTAAACCGGCTCAATTTTGAACATTACCAGACTTTTGGAGAAGAAAAAATATCTGGTAAAGGGAAGTGCCAACCCGGGGATTCGATCCGGGAAACCTCCGATCATCGTAGGGGGCCGAAAGATTGTCCAGAATTTGCCCAGAATAGTTCCCATACCGCTGAAGGAGCACGCTGCCTCTCACGCTGCCTTTGCCGGCAATCCTGGCGGGGACTTTGCCAAGGTCCCCTTTCCAGGTGTTCGACCAGATCCGCAACCTCCAGCAACCATGTCGAACTTGTGTGTGCAGTATAAAATTGGATGCAAACCCACATACAGTGTGCACTGTGTTTTAACTCCTCCACCCCCACCTCTTCAGGAGTTGTTTGTTATTGTGACTAATACCATAACGAGTAATTTTGACAAAGTCTCTACAAAGACTAAGACATACGCAAACCAACTAATGAAAGCTTAGTTAAAGCTAAAAAAACAAAAAAGGACCGTCAAACTGGATTTTCGACTTTTCACCTGAAAATTGCTAAATAAAAAAGTGGATCTTATGAGTTTCGACCAAAAATTGTGATAGCTCCCCAAAACAAAACTTGTTGAGGATTCCTGCCAAGCTCTTCGGTCGTTTGCAGCCATGAGATCAAACGCCTAGCTCTTCCAACGTTAAATAACTACTTGAAAACTGTGCAGTAGCAATTTTCAGTCTCTTTACTTAACCTTCGAACTATACTCGGTAAGATTAACTTGGCGAAAGAGCTTGGCGTTTGATATCACGACTACAAACGGCCGAAAACTTTGTCGGGAATCCAAAACGCTTGTTTTGGGGAGATATGCTCTACTGCAATAAAGTGAAGAAAAGCGGAAATAAAGCACCAATATTCGTAAATAAAGAATAAAACACAGGCTAAAGGGCTAATGAAGGAAACAGTCTGCATGACAGATTGGCCTTGTGAGAATACAAGTTACACTAATCTGAGAAAGAAAAAACTGCCCAACTGGGTTATCGGGGAATTCTTAGGTTAGAGTCCTAGTCAGGCAACGCAGTTGGGAAACTTGCCTTTCTTTCTTTCTTTCTCAGATTAGTGTATCTTGTATTGTCACAAGGCCAGTCTTTAATGCAGACTGTTTGGTTCGCACACGAACATTCGAATTGTGGGCTATAGTGAAACCCCTCACCACGTAATGGAAATTGGTATGCACGAACCATTCGCCACGTTTCAGACGAACTGTTCTCCACTATCAGGCATGAAATACTAGGAAACAGGCTTTGGGCCTATTGTAGGCGGAGCGGAGAGAAATTTATTTTAAATTTGTATTTACTCTCATTATAATGGCTTTGCAATACTTGCTAATGGTCGTTAAAAAGTTGGGGGCAATATTCATTCGGCTACATTTGAGCTGAAGTTCATTGCTGGTGTTAAGATGCTTTCGTTTGCTTTCACATTTAATAATTAATTAATATAAATGTTTAACCTGCCACATATAGCTGGTTAGGTGACGGAAGGGTAAAACCACTAACACCGCCCCTGATTTAATTTGATACTGAAAAAATAGAAGACAGGTGCATGCACTACAGGTAAAGGATGTATCACTAATATACCTCTTAAGGAATTTAGGTAGGTCACAAGCTCTAATTAATCGACGAAAACAATGAAGAGAAGGCAAAGTCACCACCTCAGTTGGAAGCAAGTTCCAACAGGGCACAACACGGAGTGCAAAAAAGTGTCTTCTGCAATCGATGCGGGACGAGAGAAGCTTTAACTTTAATGGGTAACCACGCGTCGCCTGAGAAATGAAGGGGTAACGAATAAGTCAGCGACAAGTCAGCGTGCAGAATACGCAGTTCAAGTGTGGGTAAGCCCAGTCGTCGTAACCTCTCTGCAAAGGGGAGTTTCCGTAAGCCCGGCAGGGTGAAGCACTGACTCAAGCAAATCGTCCAGAAGATAGGGGAACCAAACTGGGCTCGCATATTCAAGGAGTGGTCTAACATAGACCTTAAAGGCCCAGCCCCTGGTCAGATTGTCAGCATTCGAGAAACACCGATTGACGATGGGCTAATGCTGCAGACCGACCAATACAAAACGAAAAACACTTCTCCAATGAGAGTGGTAACTGCCAGAGATTCGACCAATCCCAGACTGCATTTATGACGGCAGACAACCTGGCATGGTCGGCAGAGTCTACCACCTCAGTGCCAGCCTTAACACCATTCGCAAACTTAAGTTTGAGGTGCATGACTCTCAAAAGAAGAAGATGGTAAAAGGTTCACGAATAAGAATGGACCCAGGACTGAGCCCTGGGGAACCCCACTGGACGTCGAAAGGAAGGCAGAGAAGGTACCTTCAATACGGACCGTTGCTGGCGATCTCTTAGGAAGGCCCGCAACCAGTCCAGAAGAATTCCTCCGATTCCCAAAAGCTCAAGTTTTGTCACCAACTTAGAGTGGTTTAGTTTCCGTTTCGTTATTTGCAGCTTCTTTGCGTCATCGTCACCGTAATAAAATACCACGTTAGCCGCCGTGGTCAAGATGGCGAAGAACGTGCCACCGTCAATGATGCTTACATTGTTTATATTTATCGCAGAGTAGATTTAAAATATTGACAATAAAGCATTTAACTACAAGCTAAACAATTATCAGTAACGATAGTACTACACAATAATCAAAAGATTCAAAATATCCCCTGCTCCCTAGGCCGCCTCACGACAATGTTGAAGCGCACACCTCTGGAACGTACTGCAACGGCGAACGCTAATTTATTGTAGGTCAGAGGGCCTGTTAGCTTGGGTGTGAAGATAGCATTTAAATAATTCTAAAGCCTAATTGTTATCTCCCGTTTTAGTTTCGTTTCGTAAGCAACACCAGCAGAGGAATTAGGCCTATTGCGTTAGGCTTATTCATTCTTGCAACACGGGTTGGAGAGTGCAGTTTTCATATCTATCCAGGAATCTCAAAATTATTATACGAACTTTAAGCCAAATTATTGTTCCGGGTTGTGATTTAAACTTGTAGTCTGCTGAACTGTTGTTTTATATGAGCGGTTTCCTCCTGCAGCGGCAAGTTGATTTCCACCTTTGAGATTCCCGTTGATAGTGTCAACACCACTTTGGTTGCCATGTTGGCTGAATTCCTGCAAGCATTCTTTTTCACATGAAACGTATGTGAGTCGTTCACGAATCCTTCTGTTTTTTTCCTTATGCTTGCCTTCCTCTAGTGGTTAAAGTGCTATAATCAAACGTAATTATTTCGTTGAGTTATGCCAAAAAAAGATTGTTAACTGTTAGGAAACTACGATGATTTATTTTTGCGTTTTTTTTAAAGTTCACTAGACTACCAGCAGCACAGTGTATGCATCATTGGAATTCCTTAACTATTCAGGATTCAAAATTTACAATGGCGAGTGTTAGATTGATAAATTCGAAAAATGTTAATTTCGTGGATTATAATTGATCAATTTACGCCAAATTCGAGATCAGTAATACTTTTGGGGCTGTCTAGCAATGTGGCAAATTTCATAACAATCTGCACTTTGGTTTGGGCTCCACCCAGACTGCAAAAGTGCAACCAGCCAACGAACCAACCAATCAACCAACATTTTGCAATTCGATGTCCGTTATAGGCTACGCTACGCTCCGTCCACAATGTGTATCAGTTCATGAAAGCACGCTAAATCGTAAATAAATAGATTAGACGTACCACAACAAGCTTGTATTCTAAAACGAAAGTTGAAAAACAAAATGTACTTAAAATTCCCATTCCTAATGGCATATCAATGTAAATAAATAATCAAACAAAGATCACTGTAAATGATTTATGGGTAGATGAAACGCAACAGCACAACAGCGAAAATCAAGCAATAAGAAAAGGTAAGATTCGGTACGCCTTTGTCGTGGACTTTCATCGAGTTGAAGTAACCGTGGCTCGAACCAATGAACTCTGGTCACAGATGAAGAAGGTCCTCCCATCTGTGCCATCTCTCCCAAGGCCATAGAGTCATCCCGAACCGACTAAAGAGTGATGGCTACGGCCTTCATCGCGGGTTCGGGAAGTCTTTATTATGACCTTGAAGAGGTGACTCATTGGTAGGAGCGTCTGAGTTGTGATACTAAGTTTGTTGGTTTGAGTCACGGTCAGGTCATCTCAGTGAAATATAAGGAGGAACGGAAATATAAGGGGGGGGGGGGGGGAACGAGAAGGAGGATGGGAAGAAGCAGGCTATTTTAGGAGCAGACTATTTCAAGCTGTCTGTGTGTTCACCTCGGGTTAGGGACGAACCGATAATTCGATCGTTATCTGATCGGTATTGGCCGATGCGTTTCATCCAATATTCGGTCGGTATCGGAACGGTTTATTTCCCCGATACGGCTGTTGACTTCACTGTCATATGTGCCGTTGGCACTTGATGAACTGCTTTTCGATTTCGAAAGTCGCTGTGGTTTAACATGATTAACTTTACAAACGCAGAAACTTCCTCTTCTTAGTTTTGGTTTTCGTCACCTCTTCCGCGTTGATGTTTACATTCAATGCATTAGGCAATGGGAATTTTAAGTGCATTTTTTCACCTTTTTGTGTGTTAGGACCATATCAGTGTGAGCTACGGTCAAACAGCCATTTTCTTCGATCTAACGAAATTATTATTTTTTTGACACAATGTGAATGTGCAACATTAGCAGAATCTGGGACTCAATAGCTACCACCTACATCTGAAAAATTCTGAATAAAATTTAAAAAGAAAACCGCGCACCAGCATTTTCTTTTTTAATACTCTTCCTCTAGAGAACCATATAATTAGTTTTTAGTGGCTTAACGTGAATTTAACCCCCGCCCCTTCATTTTTGAAGTCTATATACCTTACCTGCGTTTGCTGCTTGGTGACTGTTGTCGTAAGACGTGTTTGTTGCTAAAAAATCCAGCCGTACTTTAGAACTTAGCAACATTTCCGTGTTTACTTTGTTTACGGCAGTCTTCAAAACTTCTTTTAACTCTTGAGTGGAACCAGAATCAAATATAACACCTAAAGAATGATTTAAAATATATTACTTTTTTGGCCATAAAAAAACACAGTTCTGAACTCGTGAATTCGTGGCGTAACACCATTACCCTATTGACTACAATGGATTACACGACACAGGAACCATTTTTCAAATTCCCATGTTTGTCTAAGTCGATTCAGAGATTGTCGCGTCTCCTTGACCAGTATAGACCAAGCCCCTAACCATCTAACTGTACCTTCCCTGGAATCCCTCACAAAGCCAGGGCATTTTTTAACATAGTAAATGCTGCTCGAAGTGGCGCACCAGCCTTCACGATTGGAGCACCAGTTAAGATCTTGGAACTGTTATCACCAGGCGTTGCAATCTTTTTCCCCTAACACATTAATCTTTTTTAAACCCATTTTTCGTTTTAAAAAAAAATCCATACGATAAAAAATGAAATTATGACGAAACTAGTATGCGCAAGTCGTTCGTCCCAGTTGTTTTCCGAAATTCCAGATGCCTCCAACCTCCAATATAGGTGAAACATTACAACTGAAAACATGTGGATGGCAATGGCACATGTGTCCAAAGCACATGTTCATTCACACTCATTCACCGGTATCACTACGTGTAGACTTGCAAAGCCTCCTAAATATAAAGCCTTATTTAAAATGTAAAATTTCTGAGAACTTGAGTGCAAAAAAAGTATTTAGACCCCCACCTCCCTTCATTTCTGTCTGCCCTAAGGCCTCAATCATGCCCTTTTTTACTATTTGGAGCACCACTTCGTATTCCGTAAAAAATGCCCTGCACAAAGCGAGCATTTTGCTTTTGGAGTAGGTTTAGTTTTTATTTGATCTAGAGATAAGAATAAAATTAATATTTTGCAAAAATTGAAAAACACCGGACAGGAGGACAGAATCGTCACCCAATCGACACGCAATGTTTTGTGGGAGGTAGAAATGGTGACGAACACCATCAAGATGGTAAAAATCGACAAGAACGTGACGGACCATAAGTGGCTGGTGACACCATTGCCATTCAGGAGGGAGGCCCCTTCAGAAGAAGCAACGAAGGCAGTGTCACTATGGCTCACAGCAGGACCTCGGCCTTTAGTTTTAAAGGTCATGAGTTCTATTCCGCGCTCAGGCAGTCTGACATATGAGTCCAAAAGGCAACGCAAATAGGTTTGCATCTATATTTATTTAACTCATGGCTTGTATGGCTTTCCGTCTTTAACCCTTCTTCCCGCATACGCCTTTCCATCCCACAGTTGCTCGCTGCTTGGCAAGCCTTGTAGGACAAACAAGACGGCAATGGACTGCTTGTTGTGGGCAGTGTCCAACAGTCGGAGAGTCAAGTCACTGGCTGAACCATAGACCATGCACGCACAACCAAGTTTGCTGCTGGAAGGGTGCGATAGAGGCACAAGATGGCAGCGTGAGATGCACCCCATGAAATCCCCGACAGGACCCGTAAGATGTTTGTTAAGCTTTGCCTAGCGTGGTCTTGATATTTAACAGAACTTTCACAAAATAAGTGGCACTACCTCTAATCGAATTGACCAACTAGTTCAGAAAAAAAAAACTCGTATTTTACGTTGTTTATCAATTAGAATCAGTGGTGTAGTCGTGCAGGAGCGCACGGGAGCGGGGCACCCACACCTTTTATTCCAGGAGGAGTAGTAGGAGCAGGAGGCACATTCGTATTTTTTTTTCAGCGCCGCAACATCTGTATTGTTTGTGGCGCCACTGTCATTCTTCAACAATTCATGAGGACGTGTTCTCTAAGAGTCTGTGTAGTTACACATTACCTTAACTTCCTGTTTTGCTTACTGTAATGAACGAAGTGAGTGTATTGCTCTAAGTCCGGGATGGCGAACCTATGGCACGCGTGGCACGCACAGGGTGCGTACGCACAGGGGCTTTTCTAGTGGCACGCGGCCCTTTCGAAAAATTAACGAATGATGACATTTTTTTCCCGTACAAATTAAAGGCATGTCTAAGAAGTTACGGCAAGCTTTGACTTGCTTTCCTTCCTCCCCTTCTCTCGCTCATGACATGTGGCTCGAGTGAAATGGGAAACTCGAGAACAACGTCGGAATTGGTTGCATGCGTTAGTCTATACAGCACTATTAAGAATTGAATGATAAATTAAAGAAGTTGGACAACAGAGTGCCGCAGAACTAGCCTTAACACATAAATTGGATGCAAAGAAAATACTACCAAAAGCAGATCAATGATTTGTATGTTTTATTTCAATGATGGAACGAACTTCCTTGGAATTTTGCTGCCGTGAAAAAGTACGCATTCGCATCATCAGTGATGTTTTTGGTCCAGCATTGTGACCGAAGTACATACTCACACATGAACAGTGAACACTACCCAGTTGACCCACAAGGATTCGCCTAATGGCAGAAAGCAGCGAAGCATGCATCATAATGAAGCTAAGCACGTGCGAACTGTGCATCGGAAAGTTAGCATCTCACAAACGAGAACATAAAGTCGTACTGATGTGGCGCGCATTGCTTGCTTTGTAAGTTAATTTTATTGGCACATATGTAAAGAAAGGTTCGCCATCCCAGCTCTAAGCTATAATCAATCAGAAATATGTGAGGATGCGCCAGGCCACAGCCGCTGTCCACAAACGAATCCAACTAGACGTTTGATGAAATTACTTTATTTTTTTTTTAATTCTGGTCATTACGCCCTATAGGTACTAAGGACAGCATGTACAAACGAATTCTTAAAAGAAAAATGGATATAATTGGTGGAGGGAGGCGGAGGTAAGAAAAAGTTACATATTTTTAGGTGGGGCAGTGGAAGCAGGTGGGGGGGGGGTTACACACTGGTGTTACTAATGGGGACGAGGGGGTCTAACTTCCTAGAAAAAAGTATTAAGTTATCGTAAAAATTAAGCATTGCTATTTGGGAGCCTCCCCCCCCCATTCTTCTGGGACTTGTTCGCCAAGCCCGCCACTACAGCTCCTCCACTTTTTTTTTTACCACTACACCACTGATTAGAATTTAAT
>JAHWFP010080189.1:0-18536 GCA_023313725.1 Lithobius niger
TACTTTCTACCCTCGCGTCATACAATATTTCTTTTTGTTTGTTTGTTTCTGTACTGGTACAGAAAGAGGACTGGGCTATGTAGGCCAGTGGAGCTTTACGTTCTATATCTTTCCTAATGGGGTAGTTAATAAATCGGGCAGAGAGTAGCATACGATACCATATGGCCTTACACATAGGTTTCACTGTCGTTACTACTGTCCTAAGATTAATACATAAAGTTAAAGGCCCCGTGATATTTCCGCTGGTTGATGAGCCTTATTTAAGGACTCTCTCATCTGCATCCATTAATC
The DNA here is from genome assembly GCA_023313725.1 of Lithobius niger. Lineage (NCBI taxonomy): Eukaryota > Metazoa > Arthropoda > Chilopoda > Lithobiomorpha > Lithobiidae > Lithobius > Lithobius niger. Next base: position 292 of record JAHWFP010080189.1, read on the forward strand.
CGTTATCCTCGTTCCAATCTTTGGCATCGGGTATTTATCAATAGCTTTCACACAGATGAGAATCAACATAAACGTCCGTCAACGGTATCGAATTACTGGAAGGCATAGGTAGCTTGCTTCTCTTTATAACGTACCATTACTTGCCGAGTGCTGATGAAGCTGAGGAAACGTTAGGATAAATATTGCCGATTATTTAGGCCTATAAAAGAAACAAAATGGCGCTTAAGTTATTATATTGAACCAATGTCAGGTACAGTTCTGGTAAAAAAAAACGCCTTTGTTATACGGAAGAAGTTGCAAGATTAATGTACATGACTCTGAACTAAAATGTTGATATCTCGAAAACTACTGGGCAGAATTGAATAAAACAAAAAATGGGTTGCTTGTTATGATATCAGCTACATTTATATGCGTATTACATTTAATGGTAAGTATCCAAATATAATAGGCCGAGCAAGCAACACGAGTTGATAACTAATAATATACCTCATAAACTACTGGATAGAATTGAATAACACAAAAAACTGAATTAATTGTTATGATATATGTTATATTTCTATACGTATGACATGCACTATTAAGCAGCAAAATCTAATATGTAATTCAGTCTTTGTTTCGTGAAAATCCGTCCACTAGTTTTCGAGATAACTGAATTTCTTATAGTTGTTATTACGACCCTCGATATAACGAAAAAGGGCGTTTTTTTTACCGGAACTGTACATACTTATAAGTCGGGTAAAGGCGAAGGAATTGTAGGAAGGATATGGATGAGTGAGTTTCGCTGTAGAAAGGTTCGGTTTACATTATGTGAACAATTACAGAGCACCTATTGAGTGACAAATCGGTTTATAATACACTTTGTTCCTTGTTCAAATGAGCCATATGAAATAGTGCAGCAGTTGTAACAGGTGGACAAGAAGCAAAGGAAAAGACACAGCAATAACTAATTGTTCGACAACAATGCATACAAGTGGTGTAATTACTGCTTTGGTCGAAGTCTTTACGACATTGTTAATTGGGAGCGTCCTATTACAGATTGTTGTTTGAAGTTTGAAGTGAAGTTTATTGCTCCAAGTGGTCAAAACGCTGTACAAAAGGTTATGGGTGAAACTATTATACAAGTTTACAGCAATCCACAGGAACAAAGGTCCCGCTTGAGTAAAAACTCGAGCGCGGGGCAATAACAGATCAAATTGTGCAACCATAAGTATTAAAATATATACAGCGAAAAAAGTATATATAAAAAAGATGCAATACGAAAACAGACCCAATAGAAGTGACAATGTGTTAATAAAATAAACAAATTGCTGTTTCAATGCACTAAAATAATAACAAACTCTATTTCATGGTACTAGTAAGACTTACAACTTCGTCCTTAGTTAGTAACCATGAACGAAGCTCTTTGCTAAATTTACGATTGTTCGTTTCGCTGCGAATGGCAAAAGGAACCTGGTTAAACACTTTAGGGGCAACGTAGGAGAGGACCTTATGAGCAGACTCAGTCTTTGTTTTTGGAAACATAACCTTTTGCTCATCCACAGCACGTGTGCTATGAAGGCATCTAACGGGTGTAAATAGTCTTTGGCTTTGATACAAGCAAACAATTTTGTGAATATACATACATCTCAGAGGAAGAATATTCAATTCTCTAAACAGTGGCATCGAGCGGGATCTACTGTTGCACATGGTTAGAACCTTAACGATTTTTTTTTGCATAGAAAGAAGGGGCTGCAAGTTAGTGAAACACAAGCCTCCCCAACAAGAAATGCCATATTGTAGAATACTGTGAACTAAGGCATAGTAAATATCAACCATAGTATTGCGAACAGTCACCCTACGCAGGTAATAAAAAACATGCAAGACCTTTCTTAGTTTTTTAACTAAGTAGTCGATGTGAAAGGTGTTGGTCAAAAAGTAACCCCAGATACTTAATGGTGTACGACCTAGTAATATCAGGACAACTGCAGACATCGTTTTGTTCACATGCTCCGTAGTGGTAAACTACTTTCATATCTTCAAAGTTCACACTCTTTTTAAGAGAAAAAATCACATAAGAGGTTTTTTTCACATTAAGAAACATATGATTGCTAGCAAACCATTTTCTAATATCACAGAGATCAAGATTAAGCTGATTGATGGAACATTTGTAGGTATCACCATTGTACAACAGAGCAGTATCATCCGCAAAAGCAAAGAGAGATCCATTAAAGTCAAAATTGCAAAAGTCGTTGACATACAACAAGAAAAGAATGGGCCCGAATACAGAGCCCTGCGGTACCCCATACTTAATTCCTCTGAGATTGCTACATGTTCTAGAGATTTTAACAAGTTGAGTTCTATTATTTAGGTAACTTAAAAACCATTGAAGAGGTGTACCTCGGATACCAATTGCCTCAAGTTTTTCGATAAGGGTATCGTGGTGTACCATATCGAAAGCTTTCTGGATATCTAAAAAGCTTTCTGGATATCTCAGGGTAGGCAGTGGTCAGTAGAGCTCATAACCCTCTAAACCTGAGAAATAGCCCTTAAAGGAAGAAATTCAAAGAACGAGGGCTAAATAATTTTAAGTTAGCGCTTCTGGTAGCTTTTTGGAGTTAACCATTCCGTTGTACATCTGGTCGGTAATTGACTAGGAACCTTTGAGTATTGCTGAGCTGGGATTTACCGCCAACAAGCCCTCTGAAGAACGTACTGGGGTCTGATGTAGTTGGCTCATAATGGATGTGGTGTACAGAGGTTTAGAACCACCAACAGGGTTGTTTATAAACTGGCTAACTCCTAAAAAAAAACTACCAGAAATCGTTACTGATGTGTAATAGACCTACCTACACAAAGCACTTACTTGTAAAATTCCAGGGATGCAGATTGAAAGACTACCATTACGTTAGTTATAAGCAGTTTCAGTTGACTGATGATTTCAATATTAGTTGTCAGTATAACTGTAACAGGTTTAAAAAGTAGACGATACATAATTTTTATCCATACTTACTGATAAATTGTGGTAACATGGTTGTAGCCAAATATTTCTGGGAGTATTGTAAGTACAAGCTGACTAACTTGTCACCTGCGAATTAAATCTATTGTAATTGTTTATGACACTACTAACTTGATCAGTACAGACTAAATACGCCAACTTGGTTCCGTCAAAATGCACTGTTATGACCACAGCTGCAGAGCTGGATGTGTGAGATGTTTACATACTATGCGTAATATTAGCACTGCCGGCAGGCAGTGCTTATTAGATTTCGTTTGCGCACGAGAATTTCAGAAATTTGGACAGGAGGAGGCGGAGGCGGCAATGCTGCAACATGTAACAATAGGGTAACAATAGGCGAGGCGCACAATATCGGATTATAGCTCACTCGAACAAGATGCAACAATGGTTGACGGGAAACTAACATTGTCGTTGTTTGAGTTAGCTAGCTCGTTGTGGAGAACCAAATTAAATGGTCTTGATTTTTCCTTAAATCTTCAAGTTTTAAACCGTAGGGTGCGAAGTCTTTAATTTTGAGGCCTTGTTCGGCCGACATGACTGAGTGACTTATTTACTTTTTCAATGCGGGCTTCTGGAAGCCAGTTGAATTGTTTCCGCGATTGTTGCCACGATACTGAAACAATCCAGAATCAACTAACTACTCATCGAGATGACGCATGCTAAATCCAGAAATACGCTAATGTGTTGCCATCATATAATCATGGGACAAACCTTCGGCGGAACCTAAACATAAGTATCCATTTCTAATGTTCCGTTTTTTCGAAAAAAAATAAGTGGACAGAGGACACATATAAGATGGAAGCGAAAAAAGCCAACAAATTAACTGAGCAAAAAACGGCTTCGCCGTTTAGAAAGAAAACATTTGAGATCGTATCCCCATACTCACAGCCCTGATGGTACACGATTAAAAACGGATTACAGTTCACTCGAACGCAACGAACTATAATTTGAATTCCAATTCGCAAAACGTAAACCCACAAACACACACAAAATAGACGCCATAAACAGCAAAACGCTACAAAATTGAAAGATAAAAATGCATACACAAAATGCATGACCACAAATTATAGTTCGTTGCGTTCAAGTGAACTCTAATCCGTTTTTATTCGTGTACCTTCAGGGATGTGAGCATGGTGATACGAGCTCTAATGTTTTTTTTTTTCTAAACGGCAAAGCCGTTTTTTGCTCAGTTAATTCTATTTTGTTTGATTAATAATCAATAACAAATACTGCAGTTTAGGCAAAAAAAAATAGTAGTTGGCTATCGTTAGCCTGCACTGTCAACTATCAGGATAGTCAGTCTGTTTTAGTCGTCATGTAATTTTAACAACTTTTTTCATTATTTCAGGTTTTTCTTTTAAATACTCGCAGTCGTCCCTGTGTAAGCAACGAAGTTTTTAATTCATGCGTAACACGTTGCCTGATGAGTCGCATGAACATAAACATCAATTGCAGGTATTAATGATTTACTGTTATAGGAAGGTGAAGATATATTTTTAAAAAATACATGACGTTCTTTTTCCAACTCCATCATAACTCCTCTTTCAGGCAACTAGTGCTGTCTTGCCTGAATTAACTACTAGAAAAATATCATGTTCTACTCACTACCATCACCATAATAAATTTTATTCCAACAAAACTAATTACATTAAGCCGCTCTTTCTCCAACTGCATCAGATATTAACTCCTGTTTCTGTAGTACTGGAAATGGAACTTTGTGTATAAAATTATGGAAAGTGGGAAGTTAGCCATCGAATTCAACACCAGGATTTAGCACTTTTGCAGAAAGAAAGGAAATAGTATCGAAAAAGTATAGAGCATAATCTCATGCAAACGGATAAATTAACCAAATCAGCTTTGTCTGGGTAAACAGAAAAGTAATAGCTTATAACGTTTTTATTTGTCAGTTGATGAAATTCAGTTTTTATAAAAAAAAAAATTCTTATAAATTTCAAATTAAATTTTGTAGTTGAGATAAAGCAGGAAACCCTTGGATTATCTAATGCAAAGATTGATGAACGTTGTAAAATTTTTAATTTCAAATATGGCGCTCAACAGATTTTAAGTCGCTATTGCAAAGACAGGCACAGGACAAAATTAACTTCATTTATTATCGTGCCAAAAGCAATACAGTTTAAACCCGATTTTTCGATATCAGTACTTCATAGCAATGTCTGTAACAATAAAATTATAGCTATAGAACCCGGTTTGAAAACTTTGCTCCAGTGCTCACACCGAGATCTCTAGCTGAATCCACATGTACAGCAATAATTTCAGTATTACAGCAATTATTGTAGAGGACTTATATCGGGAAATAGGACAGCATATCAGACAACAGTGCTTCTACCGTTGGGTCAACCAACAACAATGCTTGTTAAACCTACCACATGGCAATGCATTGTATTCGCGTTGAAATCTGGTGATAAGTAGGATATCAGCCGCAATCCATCAGTGATATCAGTACTCGGAAAGCAGCCAATATCCTAAACATAACTTACCATTACTTCTTTAAAACAATAAGTATACTTATTAACCCTTTCTCGTTCCAACCGATGCGGTATAAGTAATAGTTATAGCCATACTTCTGCAAAAGTAGGTCGGTACAAGTGATTTATTGTACAGTTTTTACGTCAAGGAAGCAACGCGTCATCCAAGATTTTTTGAAGACAATTAGAGGGAATTTAGAGAAAAAAGGTATTTGAGTAAATGTGTGTTTATGAAACGAACTTTCTTGAGGTTGAAGCAGGTAGTAAGTCAGATTACGACATCATTGTTTAAAAACGTACAGTAGAATTTGTCCATGACCGTGAGCTAACGCATTCTTTCACAGGAAATAATTTTTCCTGCTTCTTCCTAACACTTGTTCATTACCTGTATACGATGACTTAAAACTATTTCAGAGGGATAGGCGTTGCTTCCTTGTCTCTTCGGTTGGTTTTATAACCCCCAGTTCAGGGTACTTCCTCGAATTTGGCACACACAGACACAAACCATTTTACTAGGAGTTTGGAATTCGAAGGATATTTATTCATATAAATCCCCGTTAGCACCTGTCTTGCATTAAGTTACTTGATGCATGCTAAGAAAGATTCATGTCTCTCAAATTTTAAGTAAATAATATTTAAATAGGTGTCCCTTACTTGGAAAAACATAAATGCTTGCAGACGTTTGCTTATCAGCAGATTTTAAACTGCAGGAAATGCAGGAAACGAGCAAGATGGATTTAGTAGGAGGTTTCCATTAGACTTCTGAAGGGAACAGAAACACAGAGTGGACAGGAGTAAATCGCAACCCTTAGCCAAAGCAATTTCTAGCTTGTAAATAAAAGACGGGATCACAAGAAATAACTAAATACAGATGCAAACCTTTTTATGTTGCCTTTTTGACTTATATGTCAGACTTCTTGAGCGGGGAATCGAACCCAGGACCTTTGAAACCAAAGGCCGAGGTCCTAATGCTGAGCCATACTGACACGGCCAAAAGGAAACGCCCATAGGCAATCTGACATATAAGTCCAAAAGGCAACGTAAAAAGGTTTGCATCTGTATTTAGTTGTAAATAAAAACTCGATAATATCGAGAATTGTCTCATGTTCATGTAAATGTAGTGACTATTTAGAGTTTTGCAATATGAGACAGCAGAGATAAAATGAGCACCATGATGGAATTACTAGCTAGCCAGATTCGCAAGGTAAAAATTCAGTGCAATAAAGATGTATTTTTCTGAACATTCGGGATCTGAAATATGGGAACTTGGGACCTGGGAATTTGGAATATTTGATCTGATCTATTTATTTTTCTTTCTTCTACAGTTTGCCATACATGCTGCCAATCAATTCAACTCCATGCAAAACAACTGAAAGTGCCAAACAGGCGAATAAGGCTTATAAGTCTTTGGCAATGGCAACTGATCCACTTTATGATTGCCACTGCGTGAAACGCTGCAATGTGACCGTCTACAAAATTAGTGTTATTATTGTTGACATGAAGAACCACTTTGCCACTGTCTTTCTAGCATATTTTGATTCCAACATGTTGATACGTTACACTGAAGTTGCAGCATACAGCTTTAGCGTGTTGATATGTGACATTGGCGGTAATTTAGGTTTAACACTTGGCTTGTCACTGTTGTCTTTTTTTGAAATGATCCAGTCTATTCCTCATCGGTTCAGTTGCCTTTTTTATTACCTTCGTAAAAAATTGTAGTAAAATGTGCACAATTGTTGTTTACCGAAAAAATAATAATAGTACCCTATAATCTGATTTTGTTTTAAATATTAAACACATACAGTCTGTTGAATTTACGAATATAAGAAAGCTAAGTAAACTGATTTAAATTTTATTGAAATTGAAACATAGAGGCTGTCATACTCTTCACTAAATAATGTTTCTCTAAATAGTTTGGAACCTTTATTACTGTAACTTGCTGAGAAGTTTATAGTAAGGTGTTGACTTAGAAATATGTGAAGAAAGCTTTTGGCCAACATGCACACACAAACACACATAGGTCTACACACAATAGAACTTAATAAAAGCTTACTTTTTGTGGAGTTTGAAAGTACTTACTTCCCTCATTGAGTGTAGTTTTATGCAATTCACAACCATTTGAAATCCAGTCGTGATCCATTACTAAATCGTGATTCACTATTTTCTGTCCTCAGTCAAACTCCCGACAGTGACAATCATTGTGGTACCATTCCTCTCTTCCCGTACACTTTCAATCCCGTAATATAAATGTGATTTCATCCCCCCCCCCCCCCCATGAAATAAACAGCAGAGCTTAAATTGGGCCATTCAAAGTTGAAAAGTTAAACCCGTATGTACCAAAATAGACCAAGACCCCTTAAATTCATTTCCTATCATTGATGCTTGGTACGTGGCTGGTCTTGCCAAAATTCTCCAGTTTTAAATGTTCAGAAGAAAATATAATTTCCTGTCAATGGATCCACGTCTACGGTTACTTCCTGTTTCGCCAAATCCCATTTCGCCAAAAAGATAAAAGATTAACAGCTCTTGGCTCAGGGGCCAATCTCGTTTTGCCAAATCCTGTTTTGCCAAATATCGTTCACGAAATGTTGGGCACACGAAACATCTAAAACATTTAAATACGAACATTCATAATATGATAATGGTTAGACATTTATAGACAAACATCCGTTTTGCAGAATAATTTGTTTCAAATTACGTGCCTCGCTCGTGCTGTCGCGCCCGCTGAAGCTAAACACATAACACCAGAAACCGCAACTAATCAAAAAATACTTTCAATTATGCATGTCTCTTTAACTTCTACAAATTTTTGAAGGATATTTTAATTCTGCGAAACGGAATTCTGCAAAACGGGAATTCCCGTTTGGAAAAGGGTAACCATCACGCGTGTAGCTAACTAAAAGAGAACCTTGGCATTGACGTAGTGATGACCAAGCATCCTAAACAATATTTATTATACTACACGTTTTTCTGCCTGTATTACCAGTTTTCAAAACGCTAATAAATCAATTGGTCTTATTCTACCACTGCTTGTCTCTGTTAATTGTTTGCCTTTTAAAGCCCCATTACATAAAATTAGATATTAAATTTCGTATACGTAAAATTTTTTCAAATTCTTTTTGGCAAAACAGGATTTGGCGAAACTGGATTGGCCCCTTAGAGTAAACCAACTAAAGCTGTCAATCTTTTTTTTTTCTTTTGGCAAAACTGGAGTTCACCACGTAGACAACGAAAGGCCTCTTTACAGCAATTCACTGAAGGATACCGCAGTTTGTGGCAAGTACAGCCATTGCGTTAACAGCAGAGGCAATAACCGGACGACAGGCTATAAGACTAGTACGAATAGACATTTCACAAGCTGTCAGTAAAAAACCTATTTCATTTCGTTTTTTTTTTTCGGGAGGGGAGTCAAAACCGTTGTTTTCACCAAGTGCTATGCAGGTATACAAAGGATTGCAACAGACGTACAAAACTCCACGTAAAATATTTGTAATGTTTTTTATGTAACTTTACTGATGTGCACTTAATACTTTTCCCGGCTCACATCTGAATTGAATCCCCAGGAGAAAATTCACTAGGCCCACATACTTAATCTCAGGGCTGTCCATGTTGTAACTATTGCTTCATATTCCTGCTTCATATTTACTACGTTTACATGGCCACAAGGAAGCGCATTTTAACGACGCGCTTTGAAATGCGCATAAAAAAATGGCACCTGTTTAGAAGACGAAAGATCACGATTAGGGACAATGCGCTGAGGAAGGCGATTCGGCCAGTGAGATCGGAAAACCCTTCCTGCATTTCCTCCCTTTGGCGAATAATGAGCAAGTCCCACGCTGCTCTACCCGCCTGCATGTAGCAGACTAAGTTAGCTTAGACCCAAGTAACCAAATGTAATCAAAACTTAGTGGTCTTCCTAGTCGTGTACACTTATTTTCCGTTTATTTACCTAAAATTCGAATGGCAGCAGCACAAATTACGTGGGCGCCGTAACTGTGTTCGCCATCTTTATTACCAGGCGTTCTCCAACGGCTCAATGCGAGTGCGAGTGTTTACATGCTCAAAGACGATGCGATACAGAATCACAAACCACGTCCGTGAGGCGCTTTGGGAGAAAGTGTCATGAACGGAGAAAGCTCCACTAACGGGTGTTTACAAGACCAACGGAGGCGACACGGACGCGATGCGCATCCCTCTGAAGCGATTCCAAGTGGTCATGTAAACGTAGTGATTGCTTCTCAGACCCAGGCTAGTTTGTTTAACATTGCTAAAATCGTATTTTACCAGAGCACCCCTAAACAGCGTGAGTTTTCTGCACGTGCGTGAACTGGCGATAAGTCGGGAGGCAAAACACGCGCTTTCTGTCTCAGTCGGCCGTTGCTTGTAGTAGCCACTGCTTGGCCCTACTACTCTCGTGGAACGCAGTTGCAAGCGGAGGTGCCTCATGCCTGGATTAATTGTTATCTGAGTGGCATCTTTTGCATCTATCTGTTAGGTTAACCTTATAAAGTGTATTTTTAACGTGCGTTATCCCAGAAAAAAATTACGATCAGTCGTTCCAAATTTGGCCGCATGGGGTCAGGACCATGAACAACAGACAGTAAGGCACATGTGAAATAAATTGAAATATTGTGTACTTTTTGACTGGAATAAGCCACTTCGCATGCGGGTACCTGCAGCCTGCACAATGTTTTTCAGAGGGGAAGTCACCATGATTTCCATGTAGAACACCAAAATGGATGCCTATTTTTGGCATGAAGTTTGTTCTTGGGACCATGTCAACTAATTTTAGCAGGTGTTGACAACAATGGTTAGCATAAAAAAGTTGAAAACTATTTGTTGTGCTCATTTTATGCTCAATTTTGAAAATTACTGCTTTTTTGCTAATATATTGGCTCTTACCATTTAGAATGGATTTTTTTAAAGTAATTTTGCACACTCATGTAAATAATATTTATATATTCCAAAATTACCACAACCCAGTATTGAAAATGCATTTTGTGTGTGTTTAATTGTAACTTTTATGTTTAATCTGAAATGTAATTTGAGGCAGTAAAACAATGAACTGTGATCTCGAAATTTACACTTTTTTAATTCTTTGTTTACGTTGCTTTGAATTAAGTATTCAGATCACTGTAATTAAACGAAAAACACGTCTGTAGTGAGGTCTTCTGGTGTACTGTTATAGCAAATCACCTTTCTCAACTGTTTTATTGGTAATGTCTTGTCTGTATTTAATAATCTTAAGATATTTTTGATAAAATTCAAAGAAAAATTACTAAATGGTGGGTATTCATCCCGAATGTATGGATGTATGGATGAAATGTAAATATGAATGGATGGAATATAAGTGTACAGAAGGATAGAATGGATGAATGATGGAATGTATGTACTGATGGATGGAATGTATGTATGTATGTATTGCATATATATATATATATATACGGATATATACGGATTGTATGTACTGATTGTAAGATATGTATTATTTTATGGTATGTATGTATTGTTTGTATGCATTGTATGTGCTGTTTGTATGTACTTTTTGTATTGTTTGTATGTTTTAGGGCAGCCCCCCCCCATATATCTCCGGTTTTAAAGAGCATTTTTGTGATTGCACGGTTGCATGAAAATGCTGTGACATTACTACATCTGCCAGTTATTGTTGAAGGTCCTATCAAATTAAACACCACCGTTGACAGTCGTCGCCCACCGCCCAGTTACCCAAGCTTCCGAGATTCCCACCGCGGACTTCAATACGATAAAGATTATCGAGATTCCCACAGCGGACTTCAATACGATAAAGATTATCGAGATTCCCACAGCGGACTTCAATACGATAAAGATTATCGAGATTCCCACAGCGGACTTCAATATGATAAAGATTATCGAGATTCTCACAGCGGACTTCAATACGATAAGATTATCGAGATTTCCACAGTGGACTTCAATACGATAAAGACTATCGAGATTCCCACTGCGGACTTCAGTACGATAAAGATTATCGAGATTCCCACAGCAGACTTCAATACGATAATGATTATCGAGATTCCCACCGCGGACTTCAATACGATAAAGATTATCGAGATTCTCAATGAGGATATACAAACATACAAAACAAGCAAACAATCAGACACAGTAACGATCTTAGTTATATAGATTGTTTGTGTGTATGTGATTGTATGTAATGTTTGTATGTAATGTTTGTATGTAATGTTTGTATGTATATGTTGTGTATATGTTTGTTCTGTTCCAACTCCTCTAGATTTTTTTTAATGTACTTGGTCGAGATTTACGATTCTGTTCTCTTTTTAATAAGATCCATTCATTGCTTAATGAATGAAACAATGAAGAGTCTTCATCATAAGTGGCAGAAGAGAGCTTACAGAGTCTCAGAGGAACAAGAAGTTTGGTTTGTGGCTTGAAAAGTAGCCCGGGAAACAAGATCTAAACGAAGTTTGCATCTAGTGTTGGACTGGTTACGTGAAATTTCGAAAGATTATCCACGATGTCAACTCGAAAATATGGGCAAAAAAGTGGTAATTTTCGAAATTGAAGCATAAAATGGGCCCAAAAATTTCTTAGCACTTCCACGTTAGTTGACTTATGCCCCAAAACAGAAAAATGGGACAATTTTTACTTCATATCAAAAATAGATACCATTTTAGATAATGGCCATTGTTTCGGTGTTCTACATGGAATTCACGGTGGCTCCCCCTTGAAATACTTTGTATTGGCCTTAGGTACCCTCATGAAAAGCGTTCAAATTCATATCAAGAAGTGCACATTCTAAGATGGACCTGTGGTAATATTATCATGGTGACTTCCTTTCATGTTGCTCCTGTTAATATCCAATTCGGCATATAGTTTCTTCTTCAAATCTGCATTGTCTTTAGCCACAGTCATTAAATCGTCAATGTTCACGGCGGTGAATGCCAAATCATTGTCAGCTTGAACTCAAAAGCCGCATGCGTCGGATAAATAGTGCTTCATTCCATGTGCGAGCCGTACTTCTGTTAATCTTTTATACCAGCGACGTCCAGCCTGATTTCAACCATAAATAACTTCCATGACGCAGCAGACTTTGTATTCTGGCTTCATGGCTGAAGCCACCTGGTTGTTGCACTACAACATACCATCGTGTTGTTCTTGTAAATAGGCTGTGGTGACGTCATACGTATCTAATAACCCATTCGTCTCTACTGCTGCCACAGCTGAGAGATATATTGTTGACTTTTGGGCAATGACTCTCGAAAAGGAGGATTGATCGTACATTTTATTCTAATAAATCATTAACAACGAGATGCACTATTGTACGTGTCATTGCTGCCAGTAGCATAACCGTGCGTTTCTTTTCCTCACAGTTCTAATGCAGTTCGCTAAATGGTTGTTTCTTTTCCCTACAATTTAGCTGCAATTTGCAGTGCTGCATGTAGCGGACGCGTCTCTTTTCCATGTTTCGTGCAGTGCTAAAATACGTAGCGATGCAGCAACAAAAAATGTGTTAGCTCTGCTGCGAAAATAAGATAGCCGCTTTCCATCGATAAAAATTGATCATCTACACCATGTTTATATAGCTATGGTGGATTTAACTGAAAGCTGCACGCTGGTAAAGTAATAAATACACAACCATAAAATTCTATTGATTCTTTTCGATTGCCAATAAAACTTTCACGATAACGTTTTTTCAGTGTGTTGAACGATTACGGCAATGGCACTGAGTTGGCATTTTTTTGACGGTTAATTCGATAGCTCTCAGTGGACTTGTCCGCCAGGGGCGTGTTTCTTTTGATCATCTAGCGCTAGTGACGTTTGCGTGACGTAGTCATTTAACAAACTTCGGCAGCTGCTGCACTGCTGCAAAGAAAAGAAACGCACGGTTACCCTTCATGCAGAAGACCCAGTGACAACCAATAATTGTTATGCCTATCTGTAGTCAGTTGTCTAGGCGATATATTTAACTCGCCGTATCACTTCCATATTCAGTGCAAATAATCAGATTCGGATTATTTAGTGCTTTTTTATTTGTTACTTTTGGCCTTGTTACTTACTGTCATCAATGCCACAATGACATAGTCAGTGTTATGAAAGTAGAACATGCAGGTATTTACACATTTCGGATTGGTTAAAATCTACATAAAGGAGTAACCATTTGAACTATTGTTATTTTGCTCGCATGCGACTAATGCTATCTCCATTGATTGTTCAACATTGTCGCTTGACAAAATTAACTGTTGTGGGTTTATAGAAAACAATTCATCTCCCATGAAATTGTTATTTCTTGTACTAATCTTTAAGCCTTGGCTTTTGCTATTGTGACAGGTTCATGTGGTATTTTCACAGTATTGTCTGTTTTACTTGAGTCTGGCCGTTTGTTTTCCCTACATTACTTACAGATCGATTTGGATCTGTGTTTGAAATGGTAGGGGTGTATCCGCATCCGAAAGTTGCAACTGTGCGTGTCTTCCCGTCATTTCATCAACTTGATTATCTGATGACATTTCCAGTTGATATGCTCCGGTGATCTGAGTAAACTTCCTCTCATTATTGTGTGTTTTCACACAGCCTTCTCCAATATGTTTCGAAATCGTGCTTTTCCTGCTGATGTAAAGGCACGGAAATAAATTCAGAGTTTAAAAAAAGTCAGAATCCTGGAAACAATTACAATATGCTTCACCAAGTCCCAAAGAAGATCTTTGCATGATCATTGTGCATTTGGGCTTCTTGGTTCTGATTTTTTTAGGGGGAGGGGGTGAGGGGGCTGCTAGAATGTGTGCAAAATATAGTTGTTCCACTGTAGGTTTACTTTACTTCCTAGTCATAATTATAATGGCATAATGAATTAGAATAATGAATAATGAATTGAATTAGACCAAACTGTTCTCAGCTGGGCTACCGAAGTTTGTGACTTGGGAATGTGGTTTACACCAAACCTTAAGTCTTCACTTCACTGCCGGAAAATTAGTGCTGTGGCATTTCAACGCTCGGCTATTGTTAACAGATGTTTCACGTCGGGGAATGTATACACAAAGGTTTGGGACTTAAAGTTTTCGTCAGACCACTCTTGGAGTATGCAACCCCAGTTTGGTCCCCTTATCTGGTTGGTGATATTGATCTGATTGAGTCTGTTCAGCGTCGATTCACGAAAGGAATTCGTGGACTTAGAGATTTATCGTACAGACAGCGCCTAGCGTAGCGGCGAAAGCGGTGAAAGCGTTTGGTGATTTTCGATTTCGAAATGCTCTTGCGAGCCCTGTAATACCCCAAATTAGCCATGATTAGGATTTTCTGAACGGGGGGGATCTATTCTTTCCATCAATCCTAACCGAAATTATTTAATTTACATACGGAGCATTCTATTCCCGTATAAAGGTGAAAGAGTAATGGTTTATCCGCAAAAGCGTATGGTGATTTTCGAATTTGAAGTGTTCTTGCGAACCCTGTAATAGCCCAAAATGGACATGATTAGGATTTTCTGAAAGGGGGATATATTCTTTCCATTAATCCTAACCGAAGTTTCTTAGCTTAAATACAAACACAAATATGAGCATTACAACGGCACTTTGATATTAAAACTAGCCACTACACCAATTACAGCTACACCTTTAAACGGGCGTTGGACGGTCCTGTCTAAGCTAAACAATTTATGTTAAGATTATTGGAACGAATAGATCCCCATCTTTTAGAATATCATCATCATGTCCATTTCGGTCTATTAGAGGGCTCACAAAAGCACTTTAAAATCGAAAATCAACAACGCCTTCGACGCTATGCCGTTACATCTTCACCTTTAAAACAACTTAGGACGGTTCCTATACAAGTTAAACAATTTAGCTTATGATTGGTGGAAAGAATAGATCCCCACCTTTCAGAAAATCCTAAGCGTGTCCATTTCGAGCCATTAGAGGGCTCGCAAGAGCTTTTTGAGCACAAAAATCATGATAACAACCAATTGAAAAAAGGAAAATTCGCACAAATTAAGGGTGATATACTTTAAATACGATTCGGGGGGTCAAGGGTTGATTTTAAGTAAAAGATGTATATCACCTTTTACTGTAAAGATTTGTGTGCTGAACGTTTTTGCTTCATATTATGCTTTTGATTTGTTGAGGTTAAGGAGTTACAGCAAAAAAAAAAAGGTTTTTTTGGAGGGAGAGGGGTTAAAGGGCAATTACATTCATTTTGACATGCATGTTTGACTTTTGGATCACTTACACAATAACTAAACGCAAGAATTGCGGTAAGAATACGTTACTTACGTCCGATATACCAATTTAATTACTGCATCACCAAAACACGACACGGAGATCGCCATTGTTTTGCTGGAACGCTCAGAAATTAATGCCGACAGATGTTACCTTTCGATTTCGACACGCAGCCGATTGAGATAGCTGTATTGACTGTGAGGAGCTCAAGCATCTGGCGGCCTTAGCTGGTCAGCAGTGTAGTGGCCAGCTAAGGCCGTCAGACGCTTGAGCTCCTCACAGTCAATAGAGCTATCTCAATCGGTTGCGAGTCGAAATTGAAGAGATTCTTCTGTCGGCATTAATTTCTACGCGTTACAGCAAAACAATGGCGACCTCCGTGTCGTGTTTTGGTGATGCAGTAATTAAACTGTTATATCGGACGTACGTAACGTATTCTTACCGCAATTCTTGTGTTTAGTTATTGTGTAAGTGATCCTAAAGTCAAACATGCATGTCAAAATGGATGTAATTTCCCTTTAAATCACCTCCTCCTCCCTCCGTGGGGGGGGGGGGGGCGTTTGAACGTGTTACTATATTGTTCCAGTTACTCTTCATGTGCATCCGTACCAAATCCACACCATACATCGCTATGCTTTAACATACAGTGAGCAATTCAACCCTTTAGCAAGTCTACTATAAAATGATTTGCAGTATCCTGCATCTTGTAATATTTCGGCAACGGTGCCATCTTTTGACATTGTTAGCTCTTGTTGGAAAGGGAACAAAATTTGGAAAAATTCGTACGATAGGGCTTAATGTTTTTTTATTAGCTAATTTGTCTGTTATTTTAATTCAAAAGTGTTAATATCTACGGAGCCCTGTAGCGGACATACACAAAAATAAAAATTAGGTTTGTTATGTCGACATAACAAACTTTGTTATCTCGACATAACAAACTATATTACTACTTCCGGTGCTACTTCCGTTACTACTTCCCGTAAGATCGCAGAAACGGAAGTTCGTTATGTCGAGATAACGAATTGGTTATGTCGTGATAACAAACATTTGTTATCGCGACATAACCAATTGTTGTTATCACGACATAACCAGTTCGTTATCGCGACATAACGAACTTCCGTTTCTGCGATCTTACGGGAAGTAGTAACGGAAGTAGCACCGGAAGTAGTAATATAGTTTGCTATGTCGAGATAACGAAGTTTGTTATGTCGACATAACAAACCTAATTTTTATTTTTGTGTATGTCCTCTACAGGGCTCCGTAAATGTCTATTGAAAATCACTTAAAATTTACATGGTATTTGTTGTACCCTTAACCTGTCGAAGCTCTTTTAATGAGTCGTAGGATCTAATTTGGGCTCACAAAATTATCTTTTCAACAAGCCGTAGAAAATCGAAATTGTGTTGCTAGTTAGCGAGATACAGCTGTTGACATCAAACTATGTAGCTAATCTGTGGCGGCCATCTTTGATGACATGCGGGCACCTTATCAAAAAATGGTCCTTTTGCCACAGTAAAGATATTGTGAAAGAGTCGTCCTTTTTTTCCAGAAATGCACGATTTGGCTAAAATTTGGCTCTTAGCCGCTTAGCTACAAGTGACCAAAATGAAAGTCACTTATAAAAATGAAGAGCATGGCGTTATTGCAATGCATGCGGATTACAAAATATATTGTTTTTAATGACTATATGTTGATTCATAGTAAAACTTGCATATTTTAAACAAACTACCTACTCAGATGAAGTTTGTAAGCTTTGTACGTCTGAGTAAACTTTCTCAATTTCGACACGAAAGAGCCTAATTTTGTTTTGCCAGGTCACGCTGGCACCACGACCCCATTCGAGTTAGAACGGGGAAAAAAATTAAGGAATTTATGCGAAAATTCACAAGTACCATCCATAAGTTTCAACTGATGGTTTCAAAACACTTGCCCAAGCAGCTGACTAGCTGTGTGCAAGTTTCAAATGTGACTAATGATATGTGAATGATTGACTGCTTAGTTTTGCGCGTGTTTAAAGTGTTACTGCATCTTGTAAATTGTAAAATGTGTAAATTGGGCGGTGTGGAATTGTTCATCGTGCATTAAAACCTTTTTTATTTATTTAATTGAATTCATTTTCTCAGGGGAGATTTGATTGAACTCTAGTTTGGTTTTATTCGGCATTATGTGTTGTACAAATCGTCTAGGTGTCATTCTTCTTTGAAATTAATAATGCTACTATCTGTTGTCAGCCATTGGTCATCTAAGCTGTGTAGGTGCGAATGCATTAAGAAGATGGACACAGACATGTAGACACGGGACTGCATGCCAACTATCAATAATTATTAAGCTACATTGCTGAAAAATAAAATTCTACACAACACAACGTAAATTGCATGCAGCAGCAAGGTTTAACAGTTATGTCACACTTGATAACACTGTAACATTAAAGGGCAATTACATCCATTTTGACATGCATGTTTGACTTTTGGATCACTTACACAATAACTAAACACAAGAATTGCGGTAAGAATACGTTACGTACGTCCGATATAACAATTTAATTACTGCATCACCAAA